>QKMX01358020.1:44721-56134 GCA_003401595.1 Venustaconcha ellipsiformis | reverse complement strand
GAGTACTGTATGCTGTGATAACATCTGAATAGTCATGCTACCGAATTAGTTTATAATAATCAACCAACTTTTGGATGCAAGAACAGAAATAACTACAATCGACCAAATGACAGAGTTTTTCATTTGTTTAAAATATACCCAGAAAAAAATAGTTTTAATGAAACTTCAAAGAAAACTGATTACTTTTGAAGCAATGATCGTTCTGCATAAATACTAAGCAAATGAAGAATACATTTTGGTCTCAATAAATGTTCTACAATTATTTGATGTTGCCACCAGAATAACGAATGGGCATTTGTTTGGTCCTCCAAAGTTGTTGTAGCTGCAACTTCTCTAACATATGCATCCTTCATCAAAAAAAGTCTACTACCATCTTCAATTAAAAAAAAAAACAATAAATAAGCCATGAAAGTTTACTTTTCGCAGGAAAAACATTTAAGCTTACGATCAGTACCAATGGTGGCATAAATGCAAATTAAATTTCTAATCTTTTGAAACCATAGATATCTTTCTGTCAAGTTGCCTTTTATTTTGATCACGTTTACATTTCCCAATGATAAGCCTCATCCCTTGGGCAGTAAGACATAGCTGTCTCCAGCGTACCAAAATCAAGACCAGTTTAAGTAAATGTATCTGTAGCATGTAAAAAACTACAGCTACTGGCAATAATACTGTTGTAAATTATTTAGTGACATGCATTTGTTCACAATAGGATGTATATCAAACAAGGTCTAATATTTTTTATATATGTTATTGTGTTTTCTAACAGGAAGTGACTGATACATCAATTTTATAAAATGTGATCTACACTAGAATTCATGGATTTTTCACATACTTCTAGTTTAACTCCACAAAACACTACATTTTATAAGCACACAGTACTTGACACATTATGGACTGTGCTACATGAATGTAAGTTGTCAATATACAAGTGCATTTCAGATTAGTTTTGTCTTCATTTAATCAAAAGCATATATTTTTGCACATCTTTAATTGGTACAAACATCAATTTATTCAGCTAACTTTCTTGGTCTATTATAATACTGCCAGGTTCTATGGACCACAACCAACCTGCTATAGTGGGTTCACACTATATGTGGCTTGAAAAAACAAAACTTTAACATGATTGCTAATGATGCTACTGTCATGGCATCACTGTTGCCATCAAACAAAATATCTCACTAAATGTCTGCAAAATGAGACAACTAGGTAGGTTTTTATTAGTGTGGAAAAAAAAACTAATTTAAATTAAGCAATACTTACCTGCTACCAATGCACTGCTACCTTTTTCCATGCTGCTAGACCCTAGGCTGGGCTCAATTTACCCTCCTCCAAATAATAATTGGAGGACCAGTATAAAAAATATGAAAAATATGATCAAAGTCTGATTATTTAGGCATTTTATACACAGGGAATATCTTCCTTTTTTTGACTTTGACTGAAACTAAGGAAAATTCAAAGACGGGTGGGATGAGGGACTCCAGCAGTAGTAACAGGTAAGTATTGCATAAATAAAAATAGTTTAACTCCACAAAACACTACATTTTATAAGCAGTAATACATTACCTGCTACTACTGCAGTGCTGACTTTGTGTGCCTGGTAGAAGGCTGAAATATAACCTGTCAAGTGAACTTACTGTTTTCAAATGAATGTTCTACTGCCAAATTGTGGATGGCTTGACAATTGTAAGGCTGACACAACTGGATCCAAAGAATGAATAACTTCACTCTGGTGTGCCACTAAATGAAAGTGGAATGACAAGTGGAGTGAAGATGCCACAAAGCTGCTTTCATGATATCATCCAAAAGGTACGAGTCAAAAGGGCTGCATCAGTAATCATGATCTGATGAGGTTTCATGAAAGAGATCTGAGACTAATATGCTCTTTTAATACTCCAAACAATGCAACTTCAAGAATGAGGTTGCTGAAATATAAGAAGCACATTTTAAAGGGAGAAAATGACAGTTATGACCCTTTCTTTCACTAGTTGAAAGTGCCACATACAGGGATAAAGCAACTTAGTTATCTCAAGCACAGACATGATTTTAATAGGAAGAGGAGCTGATTCTTGCCATAAACCTCAGCTGGCAAAGAAAAGAGAGCAAATTATAGTTACCAATGAAACATAAACAACCCTTTTCTGCAGCATGAATTTCAATTCTTGACCTTCATTATACAAGGAAAAGGAGGAAGACTTTAAGAATTTTGTAAAGAAAGCTTCACTGATAGGGTCATCAGGGAGTTCAGACAGCAACCAAAGAGTGCATATACGGTTTACCATTACATTAATGATAAGATACTTGTAACTTGAGCTAAATAATGTACCTGATCAGATTTGAAAATTTGGATCTGACCCAATAGTAGAGCCCATTGAGAACTTAAGGGTGTCAAAGAGGGCTGTTCTAAAGCCCCTAATGAAAGAAAATGTAGGTTGGAGGGGTAAAACTGATTTTAATGATGTAATACTTGTTGCATAGCTAGTGCAGTGAGAGCTTGCTATAACATGGTGGTTGGGGTCCATAGAACCCAACCATGTTAATTAACGAACTTTGTTATAACCAGCAAAGTCCTTTAGCTGAAGAAAATGATGCATGTACCCTAACATGGCCTGGTTTGGGGGCAGTGTAACAAAAGTGGGTGCAAAAAATACATGCTTTTTATTAAATGAAGATAAACTAGA
Source organism: Venustaconcha ellipsiformis (assembly GCA_003401595.1). Taxonomy (NCBI): domain Eukaryota; kingdom Metazoa; phylum Mollusca; class Bivalvia; order Unionida; family Unionidae; genus Venustaconcha; species Venustaconcha ellipsiformis. Next base: position 53,453 of record QKMX01358020.1, on the reverse strand, counting down.
CTGAAAAACACTTGTATATTGATAACTTACATCTGTGTAATGCAATCCATAATCCATTAAGTACAGTATATGTATGTAAGAAATCCATGTATTTGAGTATAGCTCACTTGCTATAAAATTCATGTAAGACTCACATCCCATTTGAAAATACAAATAACATACCGTACATATAAAATAATTGGGGGGTCCTCTATTTGATCTGTATTGATTGTCACTAAAACAATTCACTACAACTTTTTCAAATAGTATGTGGCTGTAATTGTTATATGCTACATACACATTTACTTAAATTGGCAAGTCATCTTGTTGAGACTACCCAGGAGATGAGGCTATTGACAAGGAAATAATAAATTGAACAAATTAAAAAATTTAATAAACATCATTGCATGATACCCCATCTTCAATTACGTTTATGGTCAGATATTGATAGTTTCAAAATACATAGTTTTATGCCACAGTTGGAAACAACCAAAAGTGTACATTCGTTTTTTCCTGCAAAAATGAAACTGCACAATAAACATATTCCATTCTCTTTAGAAAATGAAATAATCTATAAGATTCCATGCTTTTATTTAAATTTGGTGCTGACTTCCTTTTTTCAAAACTGAAGTCAGATTTCTTTGATGAAGGGTACGTGTGTTAATGAAGTTACCACTAAGGACAGCTTTGGAGGACCAAACAGATGTCTGTTTCTCATTGTGGCAACAACATCAAATAATTGTAGAAGAATGACTGAGACTGATTTTTCTTTCATTTTCTGAATGTTAATGCAAAACGATTGGTGCTTCAAAGGTAATCAGTTTTTTTATGTCTCAGCAAAACTTTTTTTCTCTGTACATTTAAAATCAAAAGGAATTAGCCATTGTTTGGTCAACTGTAGCGATTACTGTTCCTGCTTTCAAAAGATGCTCGATTTTTAGCTAGTCCTGGTAGCATTACTATTTGATAAACCAACATCATTTCTGGCAGTGGGGTGATTCTGCATTCCACACATGCATCAGAAATTATTTTAAAAAAGGATAAATCAGGTGTGCTGTTCTGACAGGGATTGCTATAGAAAATGTGAGTGTTCTAAAGGATTTAATTTTATGAGCAAAAAGTAGAGGAATTTAACATAACATCCGCATATAATGAATGGTCAGTCTAAATAAATATATCAGTTACTAGCAAGCGGCCAATAGTCCAATACTGTTTTGTCTGAAAGATAAATTATGATATAGTGCCTCATCCAGTTAATCTCCACTACCAGAAATGTCAGAAAAGAAAAAAAAAATCTTTAAAAAATGTGGAGATCTCACTGCATACAATACTCTGACCAGATGTCAGAATAATTGGATTAAGATATAAAATGCACTGTTAAGATGGTTTAACAATATAAACAAATAATTTGTTTATCTAACAATAAATAAATTCCAATGCAGCTTCCTTTCATGGTGCCAACGAGTTTCATTACTCCAAAACCCAAGGTTGTATATTAAAAATTAAATGGCTAATAATGTCACAAAAAAACTCGCCAGATGGTATATTTTGTCACCAATAAAGAAAATAAACCACACTTTGCAACACTGGCAAAGCCAGCATGATCAACGAATAAACTTTTTACAAGTCATTTTTCACAATTTTAAGAACAAAAACTTATTAGATATACAACAAAAAATACATATATATGAAATTGCATGAGCTATGCCGTGATCGTTTTGTGTTCAATTCATACACAATCTCTTCCCCAAAATGATAATAAACTTTTTACATTACTTTTTGTACTTTAAAAAAACATTTTTGTGTATGAGAAGAATACATGTACAGTGTATATGAAATGTCAGGAGCCATGCCAAAATCATGTTATATTCAAATATGTTTTATAATGGAGCGTGCTAAAGTGGGGTCACAATGTACTCTTCTGCGAGGAAAATACTTGACCAAATGATGGAAATTTTGTCTTCCCATTATCTTGAACACAAATCTTCAAGAACACTGAATCATCAATGCATGTGAGCTCAATACATCAAGCATGCATGAATGACCATATTATATATTTGAGGGAGCAGATTAATGTGGGACATCAGTGAGGAGAGGGAGAAGGGAATCTGGCTAAAGCAACAGGTTAAGTATTAAATAAATAAAATTAGGTGTACATCCCCTATAAGGGCAGAACATTTTAATATCAGTAATATCTTACCTGCTGCTACTGCATAGCTGAATTTGACACTTTGGTGGAATGTCTGATGATCCCCAAACTGGTGAATACAAGAAAATACAAAGAATACTCACTCTCACAGAAGAGCAAGAGACGGTTGCAGGATGGAATCCACATGGGACACCTTTTGAGCAACGACAATTGGGCACAGTGAAAAAATGTTTTTGCTTTGATGGGCTAATGAGTGATGGTAAAAGAAGGAAAAAGTAGTGTGAGAGTGCCAAAATGCAGCTTTCATAAGATCCTCGAAAGAAGAATAAGTTAGGCAGGCCCAAAAGTCAGCAACTGCATGAACCTCATTGGTTGTAATTTTCATAAAGAACATGTCTCTATCAGTAAGGGATTGGAAAGCTCTCTTGACAGTTAATGCAGTCCACCCAGAAATGGTAGAAGCTGAAATATCAATTGAACCTTTAACGGCTAGAAAATGATGCTTCCTATCCTTCCTTCTCTCTTCAGAGGCTGCCAAGTAATAACAGAGAGCTCAGCCCTAACTGGACATAAAAGTCTATCTTGGTTATCCCCATCACAAACACACTGAGACTTGGGATCTCAATCAGAAGTGGAACATCTGAAGGAAGCCGGGCTTTTTTGCTAAGAAAAACTGGCTGACAAAGAAACGAAACTAACTCATAATTCCTAATAAACATGTTCAAATCCTGCTCCATGAATAGGGCATGAAGCTTGCTCATTCATGTCGCAGATGCTATGGCAAGCAAGAAAACCATCTTGAGAGCAAGATACTCAAAAGAAGCTGCACCGAAAGGCTCAAATGGAGGTTTATTTAGAGACCACAAGAGAGATTCTATTTAGGCATTAGAGAGCGAGATAATGGTCTCTGCAATTTGAAAATACTTAATCTAATATGTTAGGTGAAAAACTATCCCAGTAGCAGGGCCTTCTGAAAACTTTAGAATGTTGCAAGGGCTGCTTGATAGCCCTTAATAGCAGAAATTCTTCAAACAGGAAGAGAAGAAAATTGCCTGCAGTGCCCACACATTTTCTGCTAAACCTCACAAAGATTTTCCATTTGGCATCATATACCTCATAAGCAGATCTTCTCTTGGACTGAAAGATGCACTTGGCAACTTGGCAACTTGCTCAAAAATCTTTTCTTTGCAGAGAGATCATTAAAGATGAGCCAAGCATGAAGGTGGATAATCTATGGGTTCTTGTAAAGGAGAGAGCAAGCTGTTCAACAGAAGATCCCTCCGCTGAGGTAGGGTCCTGGAATGGACCACGAGCAAATATAGTGTCCACGTATTTTCTGCTAAACCTCACAAAGATTTTCCATTTGGCATCATATACCTCATAAGCAGATCTTCTCCTGGATAATCTATGGGCTCTTGTAAAGGAGAGAGCACACTGTTCTTTAACAGAAGATCCCTCCTCTGAGGTAGGGTCCTGGGATGGACCACCAGCAAAAAGAGAAGATCAATGGGGCTACAAATGGGGCATTCAAAATAGTTTAGTGGTGGAGTAGTGCATGACTTTGTAAAGGATTTGTATGATCTTCCCAAAGGGTGGCAAGGCATAAGCAAGGAAACAATCCCACCTCAGGCTAAAGGCATCCACAGCTTAGGTCCTCTGTTCAGGGACTGGGAAATATGTAAGTGAAATTTGTTGTTCAACAAAAACAAGTCCACTAATGGTGTTCCTTAACAGGAAGTCTGCTATGGATAGGTGAAGAGACCATTCCACGATAACGATCTCAACTTTCCTTGACTGTCTGCCAATCTGCTGGGAATGTGGTTTACTCCAAGGAATACTCCATCTGAAGCTGTCAAATGTGGCAGGTCTAGTCTGAGAAACTCTGACTGCCATTGTGGGTCAACGATTCATTGAAATATGGAAGGATTGGTTTACCCATTGATTTTAAATGTGCTGCAACTACTCTCATAACCCTGGTAAAAGCTCAGGTTATGGATACTTGGCCCAAATGGCAAAAATCAGAACTGAAAGACCTTCCCATCCAGACAAAATCTGAAAGGACATTTTTCACCCTGCAATCTCTCCTCCTGTAAGACTACATGACCCAGCAACTCTCTGCAATGGGGCAGACTTGGCAGGAGGGGAAACTAGATCTAGAAACTCCAACCATGGCAATAATAAAGTGTTAAAGAAGGGTGGTTTAAGGTGATTTTACTCCTGCCCCACATCACATTGGGGAATGTCTAAATATCTCCCACATTTTAAACACAGCCTTGTAAGAAGATACATGGCTATGAGGCACGATCTTGTTATTATGCGGCCCTGGTCCAGAAGCCTATGGCTGCTTGTAGGGAAAGGTTCAATAGCTTCCTTGATAAGGACAGCCTCACATCCCATAGGGATTAAGAGGAATAATAGGGAAGGGGTGATACCAATCTGCTCCCCTGCCCTAATCTGGCATCTATAAGCCAATTCCCAATCTCCTGTAAGATGAAATTGTAATCTGGAAAGAGGGAGGAATTGGTCTGATGCCTATCTCAATTTGTGTCACCAACAATGGGTCCTTGAAACTGAAACAATGCTGCTTCCCCCTTACTTGCTGGTTCAGCCATAATCAGCCATTGCCTAGCTGTGGATCAGTAGAGAATGCTACTTCCCCTAGCAGGGTGTGTGACTCACTCTCAGCACCATTGGAAATGACAGGGTACAGCTCCTCTCCGAGGAAAGGGCATGACTCACTCTCTCTCCTGGTGATAAAAAGAGGGTGCTGCTCCTCCCTCTCCAAAAAGGGCACAACTCACTGTATGCCTTCACAAATGGAAATTGGTGCTGCTCCAACTCTTGGAAGAGCAAAACTCACTCTCAACTCATTCATATCTTCCCTTAGCCTGGGGACAGCTGTCTGTCCTCTTTCAGTGTGTACAGGATAAACCAACTGAGGTGGGTTTCCAAGGAGATTTCTTATGGCCATAAATATACCCACATATTGCTTTGATATTGTTTCTGAAATAATATGCTGACAGAAGAATGATAAACAAAAATCTTCCACTGATTTAGGTAAAGCATGCACTAAGTCTATGCTGATATAATATATTCAGTGAAAGAACACCTTATGCGAATTTTTCACTAAGAATAAATGGTAAAATGGCAGCAATGATAAGCTTTCAGGAGTTAAAAGCAATAATTAAGTCAAACAGGTTTTTGTTTTAAAACAACAGACTACAAATCAATTGGTAAAAAAACAGTAGATTATGATTGCTCACATAAGAAACAAATTACTGAAAGATATCAAAAATAAAAAGAACCAAAGTCACAATAAATGAGCTTTACATTAGATGAATTTAAGAAGTGGTGTGTGACCTGCTCAACAAATATAAAATGTCATAATTCACAATATAGGTAATGTGAATAAAACTGTTAGCAGGCAAGTCTGCAAAAATGCATAGATAAGGAAATTTAATTAAAACACCTACCACTGCAGCTCAAAAAAATAAGAAAATGTTATTTGAATACATATAAAACAACAGACAGAAAAAATAAAATGCCAAGACATGTGCACAGAACAAGTCTTAAAAAAAACTCTCAAAAAAGCTAAATTAAACTGTGATAAACAAAACTGATTGGTGTTTAATTCTTAAGTTCACAAAGAATATTCAGCACTCAAGCTGATAATAATTCACTCAGTGACCCACATTAAAAACAGCTCATCTTCTTCACATAAACAACATAGAACCATACACATTTTACAGCCCAAAAATGTATGAAAGGATCTTTCACACATGCCTGATGTATGGGGCTCACACTGAGGGCTGATTGAGTAATCTGAAGGATTCTTGTTCAACCTAATCAGAGGAAGGAATTTCCATCAGTTAGTTAGGCATTTTCCACCTGGAAAAGTACTAGCTATGCATAGCAACAAGTAAAATACTACTGCTACCAAACTGAGCAATCTTTAAATTTCAAAGATAAAAGTAATGAAATCTGAACTGTAGTTATTGTGGGGGCAGATTGGATCAAAATATTTCTTACTGCATTAATGACAGAAAATTCTCCATATAGCATCATCAACCTTGGATGTCAATTCACTTCTAGCAACATTACTAAACGATTGGTCCTGGCAGATAGTTAGTTGGAGATGAACCAGACATGCAAGTGAAGGATATATAGAGTCTTGTGATTCTGTGTTGCTACACCAGATCCAACCTCAGCACATGAAAACCACAAGATGATCTGAGACGTGCAAGTCCTAACCCTGTCAACAACCAAGCAGAATACTCTGAAAAGGTGAAAATGCATATGAATTATAGCATCTTGTTTGTCCATAGACATTGAAAGGGTTTGACATAATGCCTTGGCAACAGCAACCAACAAGAACTATAGAGCTGCTGGGGACAATGACTCATCCTTTATCAAACAGAAGGAGGAAGTCACAAACATAACAGCATGCAAAGCTATTGTAACCAAGGTTCTAGTCATAAGTTCGAAATCTAAAGATTTTACTGAGAGATAAGCCCAGGTCCCAGAAAATATCTCCATTTGGGAAGTATCTAAATACATAACAATGTCTAAAGGGACCAAACAGGCAAATGGACTCTACATCTAGAGGCAGAGGTCAAAGCATGGCAGAGGTGACAGACCACCCCTTCTGCTGTCTGGCAGCTGCTTGGCTACCCAAACCAATGATGAATGTAAGAAAAACAGAAGGTCTGATCTAGAATGTGTCCCAGAAAGTCTCTACAAACTGGAGAGAATCCTCGTGTCCACAACTCCTGAAAACTTTAGAAACAAGTTTGGGGGAAGAATTTCAGTAAACCTCATTTACCATCTTGTCAAAAGTCTTGACTTTCTTCAATGATCACACCTGACCTGTAAGGAGGGATGAAGAAGGAGACTCAAAAAGGGGAGTAGGCAATGATGTAGCCTGTTCCTCTAGAGCAATCCTTTATGATCTCCACTCCAATGAGATGTGATGATGGGTTTGTTGTCCCATGCCTGGTCATGGGAAACAATAGACTAACCCTCAGATATTCCCTCCTTAGAGACCTGTATCAATGATCCAATCCCAATACTCATGGAGGAGAGTTTTGGCTTGCCTCCTTGTTCTTAGATATGGTCAAAGGGAATGGGGAGGGTCTAATGCTTGTCCCATCTGAAGTACCTTGGAACAAGGAAGAGACATCCATAGCTTCATGGGAGGAAGGAAAGACTCACAGATGAGTTCTGGAGGGGCCCACATCCTATGAGGATTAAAAGGGAACAGAGAAGGAAGAATCCTGATCTGAACCATTTCCATAGACTTCGGAGTAAAACCAATCTTCTTGTCCCTATAGAAAATCGATGGGGAATATCAACAGTCTCCACCTTTTTATACTAGTAGTAAAGACCCTGAGTATAGTGAGATTACTAATGTCTGGTGTTTAAAAATTAAAAAGCATTGCATGCGACCAGTGTTTGATGCTCAGTGAATGACTAGCAACCAGTTTTCAGTGATGATGATGATCTGACAGAAAAGTATATATTCAGGAAAAAAGATTACTTATTCTCAGGTCTATTCAAGCAATACACTCTCCCGTCCCTTTGAGTGGCATGACCAGCAATTATTTGGCAAAGGCAAGTTTTACTTCCTAGGAAATGCCATGGATCTCTCCTTAATAGGAACTGACAGATTTGGATCTAGGGTCCGAGATCCTGAAGTAGACTATTTCCAAACAATGGAAGAAGCTAAAGATCCAACCTCAGTAAAGGTGGTAACTTCCCTACAACAAGGAGTGTCCTAGACCCATACTGGGAATTAAGGAGATCCTTTTGAGATGATGATTAGGAAGCAGGAACTTTCTTCTTTCTTATGTAAGCATGGCAATTTTGCAGTTAAGTTCCACACTGTGTTGTCCCAAAGACAACAAACTAGGTAAATGTCAGTACATTCACACTTGGAGCACAATAAACTGCTGGGGTGAGTGTCCCAAGGGGCCTTTTTATGCCAATATTATCCACACACATTAATATAGTGCTAACTGAAAAAGAAACAAACAATAACATTATGAATCAGAACTTCAAACAGGTTGGATATACTGACACTAACACCTGTTATTAAGACAAGGGTTAAATTTTCTGAAGTACCACTTCGCTAAAAACTGCTCAACAGACACAAAAAATAAAAGCAAACACTGGGGAGAAAATGACTGAAACCATAACAAAAAAAACTGGCCATAAATAATCCAAAAGACAACAGTGAAGACAAAATTCTCAAAGTGTCCAGACACACATGCATGTGCATGATAGTCCAAGGAAAATGAGGAACCTTGATCATAATGCACATCCTGCCAGTGCCCACTGAAAGTTGAACACATTCTTCTTGAATGTATTGATTTCTACTGAGTGAGTCAGATGTTTTTATGTTAAGTCAATTAGGGATCTTCATGATGATTTACTATCGGGGTTCATGTTGTTATTCATTTGGATTAAATGCCATTTCTCAGCACAAGATAGGCAATACATAGTGGCCAGTATAAAGGACCAGAGAAAACCCTGGCAAGAACAACCAACCCATGGGAAGCTATTGGCAGCTTTCTCATATACCCACATTGGCCGAACCTGAGACTCA
>QKMX01357988.1:21815-36585 GCA_003401595.1 Venustaconcha ellipsiformis | reverse complement strand
GTCAGCTTGCTTTGCAATAAAATAACCTTTGTATTTAAAGCCTTTAAAAAAAAAAAAGTAACCAATGTCAGCTTCTGATGTCCTGTTGGTAAGTTCATAGGAGTTTACTGCTTGCTGCCAGTTGTGTTTATTCACCACCTGGGCTTCTATGTGCTTGCCATTTGTAGTAATAATTAACACAAAGGAGCACTGATATCTGTTGAGTAAATACTAATGATACTTTTGTAACCCATGCTGGTGAAAAAATTGTCACTTACACTCAAGTGAACGTGTTTTCAAATAATGATTTTTATTTGCAAGATACTGTCATACAGTAAACCTGGATATAATTCAATCTTGATTATTCTTCACCTAACACTATGTTATGCCAGAATGACAGTTGTCTTCAAGATATCGGTTGATTATTTGCGATTTTGTTGGATCCACTTTTCAATCGGATAACATATTCAAACCATTGAGCACAACCAAACACAATTTGTTTCTCAATATTCATGTCAATGAACAAAGTGGCATGTGTTATCAGACATAAGCGAAACACACTACATTATGGAAGCCTACGCTACATATACAGATTTCACGAATATATTTTATTCTTTAATGCTCATATTGAAAAAAAAACAAATGATAACAATACGAGGTTAGTTTCTTTCTTTTTATTATCCAACAAGCATTTTGTTTATCTATTTTATTGCAATGTGCATTGTGGGGGAGCACAAATGCAATACAAATTGTTTTTTGTTTCTTAAGTATTGGGACATATGACCTAGGTGAAAAAAAGTTCACCATAAGTTCTGGGACAGGAAACAAATAATTATTTTATCATGTCCCAAATATACAGTAAAATGGCACATTATTTATGATGTATGTGTATTCTAAAAACAGTACTTACTAAAATCTATCAGCATTTTCCCATAACCTTGCCTCATATACTGTGGTAATGTAAGTATACACGAAACATTGTAGTTAAGAAAGGAATTCTTTTCCTGAAAGAAAACACAAATATTTACTTGTACTTTTTTATGTGACAACAGAACTCATTTATTTTCAAGAAATTCCTATTTAATAAATAATAAAGCAATGAATCAAATATTCCTCATTACAACAGGGAGACAGTGTTAACACATAAAAGATGTTCTTTCCTATGCTAATAACAGACATATTTCATTGTGTGTTAAAAAAAACCGTGATATTTTAACAAGTGGTAAAGTCACAAGTTAAATGTCATTAATTTGTACCAGATGACAAAATATATCTTGTATTTACACAGGAAAAGAAATTTTCCTTATATAATATACCACACTTACATTTAGTATCAAAACTTCTTAAGAATATGTTCACTCTTTAGCACATCACCACCCCCCTCCTTTTTATGAGTTAAACTCAATGTTCATCACCTTTATTTGCTGAACATCAAAAATATCAACAATGTTGGACTTAGGATACCAAGGGTCGGGGACACTGTGTCCCCCACCCTCTAAATTTTGAAGACATTATTTTAAAGGGACATTTTAAAAAAGTAACTAATACTTAAGATACAATAAGTTCTAAAAACACAAGATAATCTAATTTGCTTAATTTTGTCAACTGTAAAATCATCTTTTTTCTCGGACACATATTTTGTAATAACATTTTATCAAGTGCTCAAATAACCCATGAAAATATTAATATCTGAATGTCTACAAAGGGCAATAGCTCTGTCAAAAAACAAGAAGCAGAATGATGACCATATGTACAAAGTTTATGACAATCTACTGACAACTGAGACTAGCTGCATTCAGAAAATTCTGTCTTATTCATGCTCTGCATTCAATTCAAAGACACAAAGGGCAATAATTCATACAAAAATTGAGAGCATAAAGTGATTTGGTTAAATGAGCATGTACAGGTGATAACCATAATTACCAAGTTTCATGGCCATCCGTCAGATAATGGCAGGATATGTGCCAATGAGAGTGCATTATCCACTCCTACAAGACAGAAAGAGCACAGACTCTTACAATAACTACAGAATCAGTGATTTGTTGATATATGCATCCTCAAGTGATGTCATAGTATTTATCAAGATTCACTGCAATCCATCAACAAGAGTTCCTTGAAGGGACTGATGCCCAAAAGAATTTCCATGAATTCAAGCAACATCATTTCTTTGTTTTAACTGCTGAGCATTGAAACAATCTCTGATATTCTTCAGCAACAAGATTTTAAAGATGAACATCTTGGCCATACTGGATGTGAGATCAGCACCATCTTTTTTTAATGACCACCTAGACATAAGAAGACTTGTGGTGAAACCCCATATCAATATGACCATGCATTTAAAAGAGTAGTAATAAGATTTTCAAGATGGCCACAGACTTCAGGTCAAAGATTATATCTGGCTATGTCAGGAGCGAGCAAAACATAAAATAACGAGGATAATTCGAGGTTCTGTCATGTGATATTGAGTCCTCATGGACCTCCATCTAATGATCTACATATTGTCAATGTGTACAACCACATGACCATGAACGTGAAAAGTTTCCTTATTTTCTATTTATAGTAACCGTACATGACATGGTTAGAAGAAAATAGATGGGCTTCTGGAATTTTAAAATGTGTTAAAGATTAATTATAGCTTTACATGACCATGTAGCGGACTAGTCTATGTTAAAAAAACATGGTGCCAAATATAATCAAGTGAAATAGGCTATATCAATGTGATTCATGGATGTTATATGACTGAAAAATGTTAGGAGAGGGATTAAACTGAAGAAAATGTTGCATCATAAAAGGACAAATCAATAGTGCTTTACAAATTTTGAAAGAGGAATTCAACAGAGATACAATACAGCATTCAAAATTCGTGGACTTTACAGCTTCTGAGTGAAAGCTAAACATGTCATGCAGACTAATTAAAATGAATGTTGAGTATAAATAATTTATCATTTTGCTTGTGTCCGTATTCTCGTACTAATCCACATGGATTTAGTCAATTTGTGATAAGAATTTTAACTAACAGCATATCCAGGTAAGTAGCAAAAATAAATTTTAATAAATGTGTGTTTTTCATATGGTTTTCTGTAATTATGGCATTTAATATATAGATCACTCTTTTTATGTTTAGACTGCGCTTTTTTGCCACTTATATCAATAATAATTATGCTTATATTTCTTGGGGGATTGGGGTTGGCATGTATCAACTTACAACAAAGCTGTTCAGGTTCACATTTAATATAATTTATCTTTCATCGGCTACCCAGGTAACTGATCATTAAGATTGTTGGGTACCTGGTTGACATTTTCTAAAATTGTAATATCTCTAATTATTGGATGACAGATTGGCATCATTTTCATTAGGTCTAACTAGACTCCAAAAGAAATCCAATGGTGAATACCCCATGTCAAAATGACTTTCTGGTTAGGAAGAGTAGTAACAAGAGTTTCAAAATTGCTTCTGTGGAGGCCATATTAAAGGTAAGATTGACACATTTTTCTTTTAGAACCAACCAGACATCATTAGAAGTCTTTTAGTGAAAATCCCATGCTCGTATGATGATCCATCCTGGCACAGCAATAGCTAGATTTTCAAGCTGGCAATCACGGAGGCCATACTGGAGGACTTATCGACACCATTTTAATTTAGGACCAACGTGAAAAGTCTTCTGGTGAAAGTATCATGTCATTATGACATTCCATTCAGTCAATGCAATGATAAAATTTTCAAGATGGCTGTTAAGGTGGCCATATTCATTGTCAATTTTTACCATTTTTATTTAGCACCATCATATTAAGTTATATTTCATAAAAACCGATGCTAATAAGATCATCTGGTCAGAAGAATAATCTTGACCTTGGTGTTTTTGACATAAAGACTCACACCAAATCTGCTCCAATTCCATGAAATCCTTTATAAATTCACAGAGGAAACAAATTTTTTGTGACATACATAATAGATATACATGTGGACCTGGGTATGGGAAACAATATATGGTGTCTAAACAGAATATAACAGGACATGACAATTTACAAAACCATAATGATGATCTTCTCTAAGATCTTTCAAAGAATTTCCCAAAGTACTTTTCAGTTCCTTATTTACAATACACTTTATGAAAAAATAAAATAAAGGCAATGAAAGCATTTCACTTCACCATTGGACTCCATCAGAAAGGCCAGAAAATTAGTGATCTATTTTCTAGATATTAAGTCAGCATGCTGTCAATAATTAATTTTAAAAAAAAATAATGGAATAAAACACCGCTGTTTGGTGAATTTCTAAAGGAAAGTTTGAAAGAAAAAATTATTTTTATAATTAGTTTGATATAAAACCAGTAAATTATGGAAGGGCAATATTAATACTAAAGTAGCAGCTAATCCAAAATTGAAAATAACAGATTTTCTGATATTTTTAGGTATATGAATGATATTTTGGTTATAACTTCTTATATCTACTTCGAATATTTATATATATTAATCACTCAAATACTGGAAAAACCCGTTATAACATGATCATCATAACGCGATTACGCTTATAACACAATGGCAGCATTTAACATCCTAAATATGTGCTCTGGCAAAAGCCGACTATTTGAATCCCTAGCAGATTATATGATCAAGAGGTTGGTTAAAACTGATGACATTGAAATTCAATAAACATTTTTTATGGGGAAGAATTTTGAAAAATTTGTTAACGCGATCCCACTTATATCATGATGTTATTCTTTGGATCCCAAGTATTGCGTTATAACGGGTTTTACCTGCATATTGTCGCCATGTTAATTTTCAGGAAAAATATCTGGCAAGAACCATTGGAAATTTCAGGATCCTTGACTTACACTGCAAATGACTATAAAATAACACTCAGATACAGAATTCAAATGTTGATGCCAAAAGAGCAATATCTAAGGCTCACCTGCTTGACCAAACTCAATATGGAGACCATACCTTAGAAAAATAGCCCAGGATATGGCACCCATGGCTATCATTCTCTGTCATAACATAGAAGAGGAATGGCTCGACATCAAAATATAGTGTTTTGTGATCCAGAAACAGCTTGGCTAGAAGACACAGGTTCTGACAGTATACCTACAATAAAATAAATTGAAAATGTTCCGTAAGTAGCTAAAAAGTTTTTATCATCATACAACTGACTTATTTCCTATGCCTAATTTTGTATACAAAATTAGGGGAGGGTTCAAGATTAAGAGGCTAAGCCAGAGAAAGAACAAGCTGGAGGCATGGACCAGCAAACAGAACTTAATTGTGGAGACAAAACATCTCTTTTCCTGCCTAGCAATCTCCTGGTCCGAGAAAAATTTGTGAAAGCTCCCAGATCTTCACAGAGTGCAAAAGCAGCTAAAGATCTCGACAAGAAGAGGTCCCAGAAAGTCTCTTCAGAATGGAAATACTCTTCTTTTTCTTAGTACCAGAAGGCTCGAGACAAGTCCAGGGAAAGGAGGCTGTAAACTATCACCTTGTCAAACATCCAAACTTCCTCTTCTTGAGCCAAAAGGTGAAAAGGAGCAGGATGGGATCCCAATGGAGGGGGACTAACTGTCACTATCATTATGAAAAGAACACTGTCATCCTCAAGCCACTCCTGAGACAAGACTATCCCTCCCAGTATTTCTCTCTCTACTGCAGGAGGTGTAATAATAGGATTACCATCATCCCTTAACCAGTATTGAGAGTGATGCAACTAACCTAACTGTCCTTTAGTGAATCAGATTGCTGATTCCATCTCAACTGTCTTGAAAGTGGGGGGGTTGTGAGTACCATTTTTATAAGTCTTTGGTATGACTTGGCTGGGGATTAAACCCACGACCTACCACATCCAAAGCAGATGCTCTAACCTAAAGGCCACCAGAGCTGGAAGATAATAGTAGTACCTGTGTATCAACCTGATCCCTGTCTCCCTAACCAAACAGTGCTCAAGGTGGCAATGGGTTCCAGTTAAAACCCAGTTTACTGGTGACTGCAGCCTGGTGACCTCCCAGAATTTCAGCATTGTTTTTGATCTCTTTCAAGGATTCACAGCATTCATGAATCAAAAGGTGTGTGATTTTTTTTGAGCATTCGTAAACATCGAAACTTTGGGGGAAAAAATTAGATAAACTGAATTTTTGGATTTTTCAACATAAATTCAGGACAATCCGGAGTAAACCAAGATAAGAGGCATGTCTGAATTATATAACTATTTTTGGCTAATAATATTATTTTCTAATCTGGACATTTAAAAAAAACTGCAAAAAAACTTTTGTGTTGAGGTTTAGAAATCAGAAACCATAAGCCTATGTGTTGAAAATTCCCAAAAGAATGCTATTTACAATGAAAAAATCATTTGATGAGAACCCCAAATTTTATTTCTTGGAATCATCCCAGAGATGTTCAACCAGGCTGGTATGTAACACCTATGACTGTGGCTTTTTGAGCTGGTGTGTCCTTGCTGGGATTTTCCTGAAAATGTCTTACATGATCAAGCAGTGTGTGTTGGCATGTGTGCATGCAGTCATAAACCAACATGAATCAGCCACTACATCCAGGTCAATCCAAGCATACCAAAGATGAAGAATTCTGGACTGACAAGACAGGTGATTGTTGGGAGGCTTTGGGAAGAAAGCTTGCTTTCATTCCCATTTACTGAACTACCTCAGGAATCATGGAACACATTGCCACCTTGAGCAGTGTTTGGTCTCCTGTCGTTCTGCTGACCACTCTCTGTTGTTGCTGAGACTGGCTCAACCAGAACATCAAAAAAGGCAGCTATATTTTTTTTAGTAAAGACAAGCAGAAACACGTGTCTCATCTCACCAGTTTCAAATCTGCTGAATCAATTGTAGCTTTAGTTATCGTATGATGCATTCCATGTTAATGACCTTGTCAATAGTGGCCATGTACTCCCATGCATGATTATTGCCTGAAGTTTCAGCAAAGTAAAAAAAATCTAGTAACGTCAGATTGAGTATCATTGAAGTTGCCACCAAATTTTGCACTAACCAAGACATGGAACTGAAAACCATTCAGAGCCAACTCACAGTGTGTTGTTATATTATGGTGGTGTTATACTAACAGCTGTCATTCTTTTGTACAAGCTCACCAACTCAGTACTATATGTGTCGAATTGCATATAGTACCAACTTGATGAGAATAAGGCTGGCTTTCCAAAAGAAAACCTCAGTTTTTACTAGATCCTGGATTCTGCTATGGTCATGTGACTGGACTTGAGCATCCCTGGTTTCTGTCTATGGAAACTTTCAAATGAACGAGCAGAAGCTACATCTGATTGGTTTTTGCACAAGATGGAAATGGACTTGATAATATTTAAGCTTAAAAAACAGACCTAAAGGAAAAATTATTCTCCACTTTACACAAAATATCCTGTTCTACATCTGATTAAGGAGCTAGATGTCAAGATTTAACTAGATGTGAAAGTTTTATCAACTGTCACTATTATTGTTTCGAGATGCAAGTTATGCTAAATTAACTTAAAGTAAATACCTTACTTGTGATAGTTAACCAATAGCAGGCATATTGTTATGCTAATTTCATGGCAATGGAACACAAATTTTAGTGCATATATTCTATGATTTACAAAAATACAACATGACCTCTATATACCAAGAAACACTACCAAATAATTAAAACCAGTGGTAGGACACAGCAAGTTAAAATCTTGATTATCAGATAAAAATCATAGTGTTGTTTGCCAACCTGTTGATAAGATACTGTATTCATTCCCTTATAAACTAAATACAATTGCAAACTGCATAGACCTAGATATGGACCTACTTAGTGCACTAGCAGATCTGGGTCTATGCAACTTGTGAGGAGTAATTAGTATAATAATAACAAACAACATAGACCTTGATCAGCCTGCACATAATGCGAAGGCAATTCAGGGTTTATGTTGTTTGTGGTTGGATTGAACTTTTAAATGACTATCTAAAGTAGTAAAATCTTCCCAGTACATTAATTTTTATCCTGGAAGAACTGCCTCCTCGAGAGTTGTCATGTGTTGTAGCATCTGACATGATGCACTTGTACAGAGACATTTTTCAACATTCGGTTGGATTATTTTAAAGCTGATTTTAATTTTTGGTGATCAGAACCTACTTAAATCTCACACAGCAAAAGTTAAGACAATCACTTCATGTACTATAAATACAAATGAGAGAGATATATACCTTATTTTTCTTTCCATCAACCTCAAAAAATGATGTACTATTTTTCCTGTAGATTTCGTCTCCAGGCGGGTGCCTCCAGACACATTTAGCCTAAGGAAAAAGAAAGAAATTTTTAAATACATTGAGTCACATTAGTAAGGAATTCATCAGCCACACAAATTTGTCAGTCCCTTCATAAAATCTTTCCTTACATTGACAATAAAATGAACTACTTTTTTTAAAACATTTTACATCAACTTTTTACTCTGATAAGATATAATTGCTAGTATGGATTTGTTTTGAACCATTTTAGCAAGCCATTCATCCTATGAGAGGATCTATTAGTATTTAATAGAGAGTTTTCACAGCAGCATCAATTCAGTGGATGTTTAATTTAACTGAAAGCTGTAATGTATAATATGAATACTAGATAAAAATTTCTTTGTATACATGCCGACAAAATGAAGATAAGAGACTCCCTTTCTGCTGAACCCAATCTTTATTTAGTTAAAAGGTAAACAACTTTAACACTGAGCTAAATCTAAATTAAATGCTCAAGTGGACCTGTTATCACTCTCATGGGTCAAAAATTCAAATGTAATGACAAGGCAGGTGCCCCCAGTTAGAAAACACTTATGTATCGACAATTTCCTACATAATGAAGAAATTGGTGCTATTTGACATGCAATTAACCATGTTTCTACTTTGCATAACATTAGCTGGACTAGATGATGCAATGGCATGTTTTGCATTTCAAGAACAGACTTAAAATCATTACAATAGTCATACCTGATGACTTAAAATCACCTGTAGTTTACACTACGGAAGCAACACCACAAAGGGAGCCACCCCAGACACAGCTTTCATAGATCTTATCCTAAGAAACATTACAACCATAACTGATCAAAATTGGCAAAGTTGTTCAAAGAATAAGCTGAAAATAGCTTTCAATGCTTCTTTCAGAAGACATACCAATGCATGAAGAACAAAGATGGATACAATTTTGTCCTTAATAAAACATCCAAGTTTCATCAAAACTGGCTGTGCCATTCCATAAAAGCTGAAGATAGCATTTTCACCAGGTTGCTGTGGAAACCACACCACTGCCAGATATGCCACCCTAAAAACAGTTTTACAGAAAATCCAACCAAATTTGATTGAAATTTGGTTCAGCCAATCTGGAGATCTTGAAAATAGGTTTTCCATATGGTTGCTAAGGAGCCACGCCATTGCTTGAGGAGCTACCCTATATAAAACTATTAACACATGTCCTTAAAAAAACTTTCCTACTAAAATTTATCAAAACTGGCTCAGCCAATTGAGAAGTCAAAAATTGGATTTGCATTCAGTTGTTACTGATGCGGCACCACTTTGGGTGCCACTCAGGTCAAATTTTTTATAAAGCATGTGCTCAGAAACATCATTGCCAAGTTTGTTTTTTTTTTTAAAACAAATAGGCAGAACCATTCTGGAGAAGATGAAAATAGATTGTCCATTTGGGCTGTTTCACACCACCTCCAGGGGAGCCACCCTGAAATTACTTCCGGAAGAGCATGGCCACCAAGTTTGATCTAAAATTGTCCAGCAGTTTTGGGGAGAAGTAAAAAAAAATGCATTACCGGATAATGAATGACATACAGGCAATGCATGCCAGATGCAGGGCTAAATCAAAAGTTCACTTGGTCTTCCGGTCAGGCAAGCTAAAATTATACAAATTGATCTAAATATTGGGTGTGAGTGGAAAGATGAATAAGTATGCTATAGTGATCACCATGTATGCCAAGGAAGGCTCAACAATTTGACAAGAATTCAGTTTCTGTGGAACCTGGTATTTCTTCTGCATCCAGGCAATCATGGATCTTCCCCTCCATATGACTTGCACAAATTATAAAATGTTAACTCAAAGCCTAAATGTTGGTAATGCCAGTGATACAATTACCACCAGAATAGTGATTTTTTCCACTATAATACAGGTGCAACAAAAAGTTTCACACTTCAGCTTAAAAAAGGGTTACCAATTCAAATGAAATGGATCTCCCAAAATCATGAGAGTTTAAACATTTGGCTCATTTCAGGTCAAATAAAAATATTCTACTAACTTTCAAAAATTACTTTCATGACTTAGACATTGGTACAAGGTTTGTCTTCATTCATCCATTTTGTTCATACAACTGTGGATATAATTATATTTGTATCTAGCATAGGAGAGATGTGCAACTCACAACATGTCTACGGAGTATTGTTGCTGTTTTCATGTATTTGAGGCAGAATTCACACAGGTAGATCTTGGGTAGACGAGCATATTCATCTGGATAGGGACTAGAGTACCATGTTGTCATCTCATATCGACCAATCTCTAACTTCCGAATTCTGTACTCCTGGTTATCACAGCGCTGGTAGTGCTGGGTCATTTCATGTTCCTGTTCACATATAAAAAAATGTAAATCCATTCTATGTTATTTGAAAGGGAACTGCACTTTATAGTGGTGAATTGAACTTTCATCTAAACACTTTTTGATAGACAACATATTAAACATGACAGGGTATGTATTTAATATAACAAAGTATGTATGTAATATGACAGGCTATGTATTTAACATGGCAGGTTATGTGTTTAATGTGACAGGCTATGTATTTATCATGACAGGCTATGTATTTAACATGACCTTCATGCACATGCATCATGCTATTTTGCAAACTTTCATTTGCTATGAACACTCTTCCTTCAAATTATATGACTGAGGCCATCTAAAATTTTCTTTTTATTTTACATTAACGTAAACACATACATTATCTAGATTCATGTTACACAAAGTCAGACAAAATACAAACTTCATTTTATTACTGTAGTACTGTAACAAACTTTATACTTGAAATATAAATAATTAAAGCACTGCATGTGGTATATGAAATGTCAGTCTTGACAAAGTTTGAGAGTGGGTAAGGTAGGATTACTACAAGATGTGTGTGTGTGTGTTTTTGATATGTGCTCAAAGAAATGTACATAACAGAAACCATGCTAACTGAAATTATGAAATATTAAATAAATGAGGGACAAAATTGGTTGACAAAACTGTTCATAGTACACCAAAACAATTTTATAGCTGTTGCAATTAAATTAAAACTCACCTCCTTCAACAAGTCTACTATGTAATATAGCATCCTAACTCAGTGGTTAAACTCAAACAAGGATGAATGTCAATGATTTGTATTTTCCTGATTGTTGAACTCAACCTTTTGGCTGGGTGTTTAACACAGCACCAAGTTATATATTTGTGGCAATACTATCTGTGCAAAATATTGTCAAGACAAGCATACAACTCACAACTTGAAAATCATGTAGACATTACAAACATAAACATACACATGCCATATTGGTGATAAAAAATGTCGGATTATCAATCTTTCTGCTAACTTGCCTAGTTTTTAAGTATTTTTGCCCCATAAATGAATGAATTAAAAAAAAAAATAAATTACTTTCAAATGTCACCTTGTTGAAAATTATTGTGATGCATGTTGCCATTTGCAAGGTGACATGTGGAAGCAGAAGCAGACATGTTAACAGATATAACATTCCCAAGAACAAAGATTCCTTAAAAGGGATTGATTCTCAACTGGCTGAAATGAATTTCCAATAATTTAAGATAAGACCAATTCTTTCTTTTAATTGCTTGATGCTGAAATATTTCTGGCAATCTTCAGTGATAACATTATAAAATTTGCAACTTTTAACAACAAGTCATATTTTTTTGTAAAATGTTTTTGAATCATGGTCACTGAGGCTACATGTGGAAACATGAAATAAAGCTTGTTTAGCCATGTCACAAGTCCACCAAAGGTCTCCCATTCTAAACAGGGATTCTGTTACAGACTACTGCAGAAATCATTCCATAAAGAATACTTTGCTTCTCCTGTATAAACTGTCCATACAAATATTCTTCTTGCCAGGAATATGATAAACTCAGAGGGTAATCCATTCTGGGGTTGCCCAGGGAAGATAGTTCCAAGCATCCATGCAAAAAGAAAAGGTAAATGTACCTACCAAGGTATGGTAAAGCCAATGTGTTGTCAGAGGAGACCATCACACACTTGTAATCCCTGATTTCCATATTGTTTATCTTCAGTGCACATTCTTCCCAGGACCTTGAATCCTGAAGTACTAGCAATTCCAGCTTCAAAGGAATGCCCCAAACTAAATCTGACGTGTCCATGAACAGAAAGGATTCTGGTTTGGGGTTGTACATGAGGTCAGAAACTGATTTGCAAAGCAACTCAAGTGATGCTAAAAATCCAATCCAAGAATAAACTGTCTTGAAATCCCTGTGTAGTTCCCGATTCACCAGAAAGAGAAACTTCAGCGAGTGCAACTGTAGTCTTCTTAGCATCTTAGGGCAAGCTGATGAGTTTTGATTCTCAGCAAAGTCCAAAAGAGCCGGGACTCTGAAGACTGTCCACTGGGTCATGGACTAATCCCCTGTCCATGAGGAAAATATTTGGATGTGAAGGTTTTCACATTCTAAAGATCGATGGAGACTGACCAGTCTTCTGGCCTTATGGCATTTCTGACTGAGTCTGTGATTTTGCATTGTGAAAGGTTCCTCAAGAAGAAACTTGTTTAAGGCAGAAAGGTCTATAATCAGCTGAAACTTTCCACCTTTTTGGATACCCGAAAATTCTTGGAGCAAAAGGCCAGAGACTGGACATTTAAAACCTTCTCTACTGTAGCCTTCTGACAAAAGGATGTGCACTTCTTCCATTAACCACACCAGGTTTCATGAGTGGAACAGCATGGGGATCCTTGCCAGAACGGAATATTCACAGAACTGAAGCTAGGTATCATCTGTTAGTAATTGAGAGGACCCAGTCACTGTCTGTTATGCTCGACCAGACCTTTCAAATATGGCTAACTGATGGAAGAGTGATGAACTGCAGGAGAGGATGCAAGTAAGTAGGGTTGCCCCATCCAACCCACTAGGAAAGGGAGAAGGACCAGCAAACTTCCTCCATTAACTTTCTAGCAACCAATGGGTAAGTAGGAGGTTTAAATTGGGATTACTTCATGGCTTGGGTCTGCATCTTGTTAAATAACTTTACTGATGTGATCAGGATGACATGCCTTTTATGCTGAATTCAATAGGCCAGAAATAGATTCGCGAGACCAAAGCCTTCAGATCACAGATGCTACAGAGGAAATGAGCTCTCCAAAAAGGACTCTAGTTCCACAGAAGCAGCCCTCCAAAAACGACTCTAGTTCCACAGCAGTAGCCCTCCAAAAAGGACTCTAGCTCCACAGAAGCAGCCCTCCAAAAAGGACTCTAGCTCCACAGAAGCAGCCCAAAGAAGGTTCTTACTGTGCTGCAGTATTATTTTAAATGTGTCCAGAGCAACATCCCTGTCAGGACGGAGCATCTCCACTAACAATACCATGGATATGGATAATGAATGTCTAGGTTTTGGCAACTGCCTCCAGACAGCAATGAAGCAGCTATGACTGAAACACTCTTTTATTTATGTGCTTGTTTCTGAAAAGCAGGACATTGTGACCCCAAGTCTTGCTGATGTGGGGAAGACCTAAGGGTAGGTCAAGCCTTATCACATGGAGTGAGGGGAATGTCCCTAGTGGCAGACTCACCTAGATGATCAGAATGCTTTTCGACTTTCCTTAAGTGTATGTAAGTGTAAATCTATGTAATTCCTTTCTGTCTCTATTTTATTAGCAGACGATGTCAGAACACAACTGGCAAGATCATGGCCACATTAAATGGGAAGGCCAATTCACTTCACTGAAACATGTCTCCACATCCTGTAAGGATTAAAATACAATACAGTGAGGAAAGGGGTGGATGCCAATTTGATCCCCTTTCTAAGTCTGGCACATGAACACTTATTCTCAGTCGTCAATGGGGTACATCAATAATCTGGCAAGAGGGAGATCTCTACCAATACCAAGCTCTGGTCTTTTTTGTGTTAACTGTTATGTTCTGGGATATCATTTTTTTCAAGTTGTAGGTTGTGGGACACCTTATAAATCATTTGAAAATTATGTCTGAAAATACACTCAAAACAAAATTTTATTTAAAAAAAATAAAACTGTACTTGAGATAGAACTCTTTAATCCACTGCAGCAGCATCTCAACACAACCCTTCTCGTGCACACACAATCCATTTTTCTGGTGCATGAATGCCATGAAATATTATTGTTGCAGGCAACACACATCCTAAGCGGAAACTGCAATGACTAAAGTCAGATTTTTTTTAAATTTGCACCAGTCATGCTAATTCTCAAACTTTTAACCCCCATCTCATCACCAGTCCACCCAGCAGTGAGATCAAAGGTCAGTGAAATCATCTTCTCTTCTGGTCTTCAGCAATTCATCAAATGATTTTATTTTCTCCAAATCTTCTAGGCGACGCTAGATAATAATAATAATGCATGTTCCATTATTTTAATTTATTTTCAATATTCCTGTGAATCTTGTTAAAAAAGAACCAAAGTTAGCTTCCATATCTCAGCTGACTTGCACATTAAACAAATATCGGCACACTTTAAAAAAATCCAAAGTCAGTTTCCAAGGTTGGCTTTCTTTGCAATAAAATAACCTTTGTCTTTGATGTCCTGTTGGTAAGTT
>QKMX01357982.1:0-12366 GCA_003401595.1 Venustaconcha ellipsiformis | reverse complement strand
AACTTCATGACCTGCTTATTTTCAGTTCTTTCCAACTTCAATATGGCTGTTCTTCATGGTCCTTTTCGCTTTTCTTTTGTTTTCTCCAAACTCTCTATTATCTGGTCTCTTTCGTCAATCGAACTTTGTGTGGGTATTTGGATATGTAAATTTGTAGCTACAAATAATTGGATATGTAGGTGCGTGGATACGTCAGTGTAACTCTTTCCCTTTGAAAATAAACAGATAAGCAACCTAAATCTCTGGTCAGATATTCTACTGGGAACAGATCATTAGTCTCACTCGTTATGTCAGATATCGTCCTAATCGAATTCAAAAAGATACCAAAGGCTATTTGGTCAAACGAAACATGGCAGACTATAAACAAACCTATTTTCATAAGTTTACTATACTTCCTAACGGCTCTTTCAACACTGACTCACATTAATATCCCACTAGACATAACAGTTCTCGTCTCAATTACACAAATGAATGAAGAGAATACATTACATAACTTAAGTACGTTATCTTCAGTGAATACACAGTGAATGCACACATTCAAGCCTTTATCATACGTGAAATCATCCAAGGTCGTCGAGTTCACATGGATTCTCGTAACTTATGTCAACTAAGGTAAGGCATGAAAATCTTAGAATACCTAATTTCTAAAACAAATCAAGATGACAAATTCAAATAATTCGTCAACTTTTTATCAAGAAGATCATTGTTCGGCTGCAGATAGATGAACTTAACACAGTTGTACTCATCAAGCAATTTTATCTAAGAATTAAAAAAAGAATAAATGCATGCAAATACAAGCAAATAAATCCAAGTAAATCTTAGTATAAATGGATTACATGAGATTGATACAAATACCTTGTCCTCTCAAGCTTTGCTCGCTTCTACCGACAAAGTTGTGTCCGTCTACATTCCAGACATCCGGTTTCTTGAATAATTTATTACGAGATAACTTTTTTCTAAATTCAAACCCAGAGTCTCCGATATTTTTTTTTTGTTGCAGACAAAAATGTAGAGCGACTAAATCTTTGCGATGGGGAATATTAAATCAAGAAATTTCGTGTGGGAACCACTCCTCGTATTTAGCGCAATCAAACCGGATTAAATTGATCTATCGCCTTTTATAACTAGGGCAAGAATTAAGGTCCGCCTGAAACTAGATTACCACATAACTGATTCTGGAAAATCTCACTCTGACATTTTTTTTTATAGAAAAATCTAAGTTAACCCCTTTCCTTCCAGTCTTTCTGACTGTTAAATATATGAAGGCTTAATTAATAGTCATATCCTCTCGTGACAGAGACACTAAAATCCCTGCAGTATAGCGATTTAACACGCACATCCCCAAATTAATGAGTTCTTTATAGATCGAAAGAAATGTGCTCCCTTACGTCCATTATATTATCGTAGAATTCATAATCTTTATCAACATATTTGCTATAAAACCCATCATATTCTTTTCCATAATTTTGAAAACTCTTACTCAAGCCAGCATCAATAATTTCATCAATGTTTCCTTTCTAATAAACTTATTTTTGTTTAGGAGCAATCAATTCGCCTGTTCGCTCAGCATCTTTATTTTGTCATGTTTCAACTATACCAATTAATCAGTTTGCTTCTATTTTTTTTAACTAGACCAGGTAGTCATCCTTTTTTTTATATGTTTTAGTTCTTATGGTGATGGTACATAAATATCCGGTTGCTTACCAAGTATAGCTTTGTACATAGGTTTGAAAAGTCTAGCCATGTCTTCTTTTTTGCCCTTGGCGTTCTTGTTCAACTTTTTTCCTAAATGCTGTTCTCGTAGTATCACATTTCTTTAGAAGTTCGATCTTTCCTAGCATCCATTTTTGGTTTTATTTAATTTTTGTTAGACTACGTTGTAACTATCAACTTTAACCATTAGGCTATTTTCCACGGTCCAGAAACTTATCAATTATACACAAAACAGGAGCATACTATTTTGGTCCCTAGCAATCTATTCAAGCAACAAAGATTTGTGCTTTCCCAGATAAGTAGCTGTACGATAAAGTTTAGAAAACATTTATTTTGATATTTTTCATAACTGCTCTTGCGTTGTTCTGAACGAAAACGTAGACGAGTCCTGCAAACATTATATAACAACCGGTATTACGTCTAATGAAACGATCAACGTTGTAAAAGCTTTGTGCTAGATAAGCCGCGTTACATTTGCGATTACACTACAACGAAAAGTGTGATTTTCTCTTATCCATCTCGGCATTACACGGTGGAAAATCGTCGAATATAATTGTCTTATTCTCATCCCAATCAAGTTCGGCAACTGGAATAAGATCTTAGGTTTTTATAACACGAATATCATCACATGCTTCACGTTCATCGTTTTCGTTTTTTGCTTTACTCGCTAAGCAACTCGTATTTATCCTGCAGTGGATTTATCGTGTAAATATATAGCCATAATTGAAAATATCATTAAGCAACAGGCTCGTGAACAGATTAGTTTTGTCCCATTCAGTTACTCCAACTAGATAATGGCAAACTGGTAATTTGTGCATATGCTTATATTTCAATAATCGCTTTGTGTCAAAATTATATATGCTCATTAAATACAAAACTAAATTGTATATAATTAATCTTATCAAGTGGTTAATGTTGATTTTTATTACGCGGTAAGTAAATAACACAAAATTTGGCACGCTAATCGGTAGCTCAACATAACAAAAGACAGCAACAACTGCAGCTGGCGCTAATTTAACAAACTAACTCAAACAATATGGAGATACAATGACAGGTAACTTATGTATGTCAGGTCAACGAGCGCTAGACCTAGAAACATATTGTCCTGTCAATGTCAAGAACATACAAGCTGTAACTTATGCGCAACATGAAAAGTTCGACTATAAATCGTTATTGTTATACGGCGGAAAAATGACTGAAACAATTGACATGACAGGTAATAAAATAATAAATATGGAAAACGGTAGACTCTCCTGCTAACTTAAATAGCGAACGAGCTGTACATTATTCTCAGATAAGGTATGTTGATGATAATAATTTATCAATGACTGGTGTAACTATGACAGGTAAGATCAATATGGCATGCAGGAAAATAATAAATTTAGAAACTAATTACCCAACGGCAAATCAAGCTGCATCTCAAGTCGCAAAATTAACTTAATCTAGTTTATCAACAAAAGGAAATAAAACCGGAGACATTAACCGGTCAACTGGTTTTACTAACAACGGCAATGTAACACAGATACCATCAGACTTTGCATCAGCTACAACAGATGCAGTATCTTACGATCAACTTAACATGGCGGTGACAACTTATTTACCGCTTGGTGGTGTAACTATGACTTGATTGATAAATATGGGCGGAAAACTAATAATCTGTACTCAGCTTGATAACACGTTGCTAACCTATAACACTATTATAGCAAATTTAAAGTTTGTCAACGATAATTTCGTGATAAAATCCGGGGATACACTCACGGGTCCATTAAACATGTTCGTAAATAAAATAAGAACAACATATATGCCTGTTAACGATTCTGGCCTAACACATACATTATACGCCGACGCAGATAAAACAAGTGTTATTACAGCTGCAAGTAGAGTTGCAGATGCTGCTTATCTTAAACAAAACACAAGATGTACAATTATAGGTGTGTCGACACGGCTTTGAACAAGACAAAGTCTTCATATGTACCTGTTGATGTCTCTGATCTTAAATAAACATTACGTAGACTCAATTGCTGCAGGTAGTGGCAACATAAAAACGAGTTAAACATAGTGTTGATCTCATACCGCATCTTGATGATACAATTAATGATGGTTGAGGTTTATTGAACTATCCTGATAAAAAGAAGTTACATGAAATAACGGATGATCTTACTGATGCTAACTTCTAGTGTCAGTTTATTAATGGATTCATTGACGACTTCAAGAAGAAAAGAAATATTCCGAATCTAATGTTAATGCTGATTTTAATGTTGTATCAGGTAGAGAACCACAAGTTGTGTCGTACTCTTCTACATACAAGATTTTTGTTTTATAAGGAGACTGACGAGATGACAGAAATATCGCATGTAATTACGACTGGAGATAATTACATTTTACCGGATAGACTCAAAACAATTAAAAAAAAACTATCATAAGGAAGCTGTACAAATATTAACCGATCAAAAATACCAAAATATTAAAGTGCAGCTAGGTAAGCAGCTAAACGTACCAGTGAATGATATGGATGTCAACGATAATTATGGATTATTACAATTTTAAATAGCATATGCAATTCTCAAACACTATCAACTAGGTAATAATTTTAATTGGATATATGTTTGCTACACTAGCATCATTTAATGATCTGGTAAACGATTTCATTGAAATCCCATCAGATTTCAAATCTCGCAATTATGTTTACGACCCAAAGCAGTTGCAGAAGTTTTGGAACGGTTTAATGAAGGTGGTTCGTTTGCCTATAATCCAAATGCTGGTAAATATGAACATAATGCTGCTAGTGAAACTGCATTTAATCAATTTTATGAGTTTTTAGATAAACCGGAAAATAAGCATTTACGTACTTTCATCTATAAAGCAGCATGAACATATTTATTCATATTTATTTAGAGAACAGCTTACGTTCATGTGGATAATTTGATGATGAATCACCAATTAGTAGATTAAAACAATGTATCATATGCCATAGACGATAAAAAGGACGAGTTTATGCAATAATACATGTATTATCACAAACAGATTGTGTGCGTACAAAGCTTACCGGTATTAACGCAGAAGTTTAAAACAATATCATATGTCCCAATTGTTCTGATAAGTTCTGGTATTATGTCAGGTGGAGAAACTTTAAATCCATTTTTTGCTGAGAATATCAAGAGTATGTGTCACACTAACAACAGCAGGAAAAAAGATTGAACCTCAGTTTGAAACTAAGAAATCGACTTGTAAAATTGCAGTCAATACTTACAATAAACTGCTTGATCAATTACGATTGTATTTATGTGGAGAGAAATACGATATAGATGATCTGATCCGAGAGTTTCTTGTGATTGACAATATATTGAGGTTATTTTGCCTTATGGATTAGCATGTACGAAAACAATACCTAAAGAAAATATCCAGTCGACTGTGTTATGTGTGCGAGTACAATATCACTATCAAAACAAGTATACATTCTTTCTAAAGTTTAGTATATATACATGCTAATCGTAACAGAAAACAAGAACAGTACAATAAAGCAATTACTAACAAACAACAAATCACTTATCGTTACACTTAACGATGAAGTTAGTGGAGTATGCTTTAGAGAAGGATTTGACAAGTATCTTTTATCCGGACGGACTGATGACAGTCAGTATTTCAAGTCATTTGATGATCTCACAAAATACTCTCTGAAAAATTCAGTAATTTTCTTGATCTGATCAGTCAAGAAAAATACACAAAATTAACGATTGATATTGACCGATCAAAAGTATACTGCTCTAGTAGTAGGTATCTGCTTGATAAAATTAAGATGAACAAATTCTTTGAATGCCGTTGACAAATTAGTAGAAAAATTAAATGGTACTTTTATCAACATGATGAAATGTTTTCTTATATCAGCTGTTGATACGCTGTTAATCAAAGAACTGGTTTAAAGCTTCATCTGCGGTTTTATCTGACGTTTCAGTACAATAAATTTTTCTAACATAGTATATTTGATAGCAGCAAGGTAAACGCGTGTTTCTGGATCAAACTTCCCTTTTTCACAAACAAACCCATTTCACCAAAACATATTCCTGGATTAACTGAGCCAGAAACCACAAACGTTTTGGCGGCGTGTAAAAGAGAAATTTTGGGGGACCTGGTCAGTAGCTCTTGCGATAGGGAAAATGTGAAACTTTGTACTCACTCATAAAGAGAGAAGAATATCATGACCATGATAAGGAAAAGAATATAACCCTACTTGACTGTACTACGTATCTCATAATTATATTCGGCTGAGCCGTCAAAATGTGTCACACGTGTTTTCAGGGAATGACCGAATCATCCTGAGGAGCTTTGGGGGACATTCGATCTTTGCTAGCAGCTTGAACAAACAGCTTTGGCGAGAAAGTCTAAAGTCTTTGTGAGGTTAATAAACCCTAAGTAGAGTGGAGTGGCTTTCTTTCGTTCTTGCACTCCAGCTGCAGCTATCTGAGAAAATTATCCCAACTGTGGGCGTTTCTGCTCCAAAGCCGAACTGTGTCTCATGGAAGACTATCCTGGAAAGATTCTAAATCGGTTAAGGACAATTCAAGCAAATACCGTACCTATGACGCTCAGCAAAGAAATGACACAATAGTTATTGTAATTGCGCCTGTCGTCCTTGTGTTTGGAGAGGGTTATGTTATCGTCTCTCATATCTGGCGGTAATTACCTTCCAGCATAGACAAAGGAGTTAGTGGGCGCGTTAGATTTGACTGTTTTAATTGGCGGCGTGTAAAAGAGAATTTTTGGAGGACCTGGTCAGTAGCTCTGATGATGTGATGGAATACTTGGTAAAATGTTTTTTATTAGTGATGACATTATTTGCATATACATTCAGCAAGCTGGGCAATATTGATGTCATATCAGGCAAAGATATCTGTATATTTAAGTTATCCATGATTAGTTTTTAGATTATTACCGAGTTCAACATATACGATGATATAACAAACTGAATCAGAAACAAATGAATGCAGAAACATAAGACAAAATATCTGGTTAAATTAATAATATAACAATTATGAACGGAAAAGAAAATATTTAACGGCGGTAGTCTGCTGCTGATTTCACTTCGGAAGACACTTCTATATATGCTTTTTCTCCTCTATGCAAATGCTTCTCATGCATGAAGGTACAGGAAGTGATCTTGTCTGTAAGCAACCTGCATTCCTATAAAATGAACGGTGTATCCCTTACATAAGAATCAGTAGTGTACATGAAAACAAAATACATTTTACTACTGAAAATCATTACCCAATAAAATGGCAAACTATATATTTTATTTCAAAGAACAAATTATGTTGCAGTGTATTAAAATAGTTTACATGTGTTCTAAAACAATACATTATTCTACAATAATTATAAGAACGAACCAAGAATGTTTAAATGGTGATGGTTATTACAACCATGAATTGTCAATCACATAGTTACCTAGACCAGGATGTACCACAATTGTTAGAAAATTTGTATTGTTAACAACGAGAGCTAGTGTGTAACAAACGATCTCAGTTTTTGAGTAGTTTGAGTATTTTTTATTTTAAAAATGTATTGCCGTGTAGATTTTGGTCTTAGGTAAGTGGGTGCATGGGAACTTATATAAACACACTCTTAAAGTGGAAGGCAGACTGAACAAAGAAGTAGCTCTAAGACGACTGATCGCAGCAGGCGGTCCCCGCTGAAATTAAAGGTCTATACAGAGTACGTGAAAGCGCCGCTTGGAAGTCAGTAATTAAGAAACAACAAAGAGAGGGAGAGATCACATGATATGTGATACAATACCTTGCCCGCCTTGTTATTGATATCCAGATTTACCGATCCCCATTGTACTTATGTGGCAATCTAATCTAGGATGTATTGCAAAAATATGGAATAGCGCTGGACATTTCCAGAATAAGAAACACCTAATCGATAATGTCTTTTGGAGAATGAAACCATGCTATTGAATATGGAGGCAACGTGATTTGAGTCCACGAACATTCCATTCTATGTTAGCCTGTGGCATTTGTGGCATGGGGATATATATGAACAGACGTCATCATTATGTCGCCGGTGCCACCAGCTTAGGTATCTGTGGAAGGATTACCCTGGAAGGGTGTCATATGCAGCATCTGCCACAGTAAGAAAACCTGAAGCCTCCCAGGTGCTAGTAAATTCAGTACCGGTAATCACAACATCAGCACCAACAAAAAAGCCAACACCAACACGATTACCAACACAACGAAAGATACCCACATATTCCTATCGACCCCATCCCTGAAGAAAGCGCAGTAACACTCACAACCACCAAAGACGGTCAAACCACCTACCAACAACCGCAAACCAAAGATACAAAAAGACTGTTTGATATGGTGTGTCGTGAACAAGAATGACAAATAAAGAAAAGTGAAGCGCAATATTATTCTCATGACACTGAAACCCAAATTAGTGCATGAAAAATATAATAATGTTGAAACTAAAACGCCAACGCAAACACTAACGAAGTGAATAGGGTTAATACAGAAAGCCAAAAAGGACATGATTCAGCTAAATGGACAACATTTTGCAAATATATTCCTGGTTGCGTATATATTTTGTTTCGTAATGATGTTAGGTTTAACCTCATAATAGCAACTAATTATCGCTTTTACGTTTTCTTTTTATCCATTCTCTATAACTTTCTCTTATTACCTTTCATTGTATTCTTCCAAACTGTCTCTTGTTCATGACATCTTCTAATTTTATATTAAATTTGATATAACCCCTTCAAGGTGTTACAGTGGAATTTATCTTTCTTCGGGTTTTGTTTTTATACTTCATTTCATTTATTATGCACCATCTTTTCATTATACACCCTCTCTTCCCAATAACCCCTCAAGTTAGTCCTATAGTAAATAGATAATGATTTTCTCTCACCACCAGTGCGGACCAGCTCGCTGCGTGAAATCATTTTGCGCGAGGTAGAGCATCTTTGACTTCACATGCGCATGAACAACTCTGTAATTATTTAGGACATACCTCACCTGTAATAAATAATACACGAGCAAAATGAATGTCCTTATATTAAGAAGTTACGGCCTTCGAGCTAATACAAATCGAAACCTTTATGAGATTAAATACCCTGTATTTTCCAATCATACCGGTCATTATTTTGAGAAGGAAAAACATGCATTAAACAGAACCATCACTTTTAAAATTAAATTTAAAATGTTTTAATACAGTATGGAGGTTTGGATCGAATCATTCTTTTGGTGTCGCAATGCTAACTTTCAGAAATAACTTTTGCATTTGTAAATTTGACGACGATTTCAAAGGAAAAGGTTTTATGTAGTTTTCATACATCAAATATGCAATTAATATTTATGCATCCAACCCTGATACGGAAAAGTGATTTTTTATTTAGTTGTACTCATACATAACAGGACAAAACGACATCGATTTAGCTGGCGATTTCATTTGAGTTCTAAATTTAAAATTAGATAGAATAGGTAAATTAAACAATTGTAATGATATATAGATTCAAACTTTGAAATATTGGATATAGAATATTAATTGGTTCTTTTAGCAATAATGAAAGCTTCAGTTAAGAGATACACTTTAAAGGAATACAAAAGACCCTTCCTTATTTTTGCAAGCAAACATAATACATAGATTTTACATTTTAAAAATATCGGATATTCACATTAATAGCTAATTTTATGTTTTTACGCAATCAGACCAAGACGAAGCAATTATACTCTTAGAAGGCAACGCTTAAAAAACATACAGGGTTGCTGGAAATGTAACAACTCACATTTAAGCTATACAGCATTAAAATATTAATTACAAACCTTACAAATATGAATTAAAACACTACGACGATTTTTCTTAAGGATTTTGGGATTGTTTAAATCTAAAATTAAAGGTCAAATGATTAACAAATCTAAGCAAACATTCAAACCTTTAGTTCTCCGAAATGCGATTATTAAAATAAGACTATAATAAATTAAGATAGAGATACGAAACAAAATTTAGTGAGGATCTCTTCCTCCAATTACAGGAATTACGTATAAACATTAAAAAATAATTAGGAGTAAGGCAAAATTGTAGACAACAACGAACGCCCAAGTCAGTATTTTTACATTAGTGAATAAAAAGGGAGCTAAGGAAACTATTACAGAAATGTAATATAATAATGCCACATAAAAACACCATTAATAAAATTTTAAACAGTTTTGGAAGATTTTGTTTTCGAGATTGTCTACTGAATTTTAAAAATGTTTAAATCAATGAACAGCAGAATATAAGACATTTAACTAAAATATAAACTTGGATATCAATACGTTTGATAGATGCTAATAAATCACCCTAACCGATTGTGTTAACGAGGAAGTTTTATGCCAAGTTTTTCAATATTTTGGAAAACACACTTGTCAATGTACCGAAATTTGATCTTTTTAGTCAAATACTCTGATTAACAAAAATATACTATATAATGTTGTTATGTAAGGATCCCTAAAGTCCAAAGTAACATGAAAAACTGGAGTCCTACCTCCGTATTAAATATGGATGATAAAATTGCTGCTAATAGACTAGTTATTGCTATTTCTAAAATTATACATATGGGTCAAATGGGGAGTCAAAACTCATTCATTTTTTTGTATCGGTCATTTAATTAATAATATTTGACCTCTCGTGTACATTTATATGATTTGATCAAGATAAAGACTTTAACAGAGTTAACTATAAATTTACGCTAAAAACGTTTTAAAATTTCTGCTTTCACCCTAATTTTATTAATGGGTGACTATTTATTATTCCTATATAAACGTCCCCATTTTAGCCAATAATTGTATTTCACAACCATTACCAATTACAAAAAGGAGCACCTCATGGTAGCAGTCGCCCCCCCCCCTTCTTTCAAAAGTCATCGTATGGTTATTTTGCAGCTAAACTTTGTAATGATTCATAATATATCGGTATTCAAGCTGCATGTACAACATAAGCTTGTAAGATATCGCCTTACGAGGACAATAGTACAGGTTTCTGCTGCACTAGCAAATCAATTGAATGGTATTTAATTTGGTCAAACATATATGAACGAGCCTTTGGAGCTAAGATAAATTATAGTAAATCTGACGGTATGTTTAGAGGAAAATGGCATACCCTTAGTGATCGTCCTTTCGACACTTCTTGGATCGAAAAACATCAATTAGTAGGTCTTCGTTTTGGACATAAAATATCTAATGATGATCACAGGAATAAAATGTTAAATAACTTACAAATACAGTGGTATCATAGAAAAAGAAGAAACGTTTCTATTTCACACTTTATTATTGTTTCAGCATAGAGTCAACCTCTCTAAACATTATATGACTATAATCAACATCTCGCATTTTTTTGTATGAAATTCAGACTTTGAAACACTTGATAGAGCTTCATTTGTTAACTCTGTTCAAGGCGGTTGTCTTAATATTAAACAGCTGGAATTTTGTAAGAAATTACATATCCAACCGATGCAAAAATTACTGGATGAATTTTAGCCAAATGAAAATTCTTTGTAAGGTATTGGACTGATTTGTAATAAAGGTCTTTCAACTCCACTGTAAGCCTCAATAAGTACATCTGTAATTTATAATACCCCAATTATATAAAGATCATGTAATAGTCTTAAAACAATTTAATGATAATAATCCAACTTTCCGTTTTCACCCAGATCCTGTAAAGATCATTCATCGATGTCAACTTAGAAATTTCCTTTAAGATCCCAAAGTTTCAAAATTATATGGCTCATATTTCACCAATATTTGGGAAAATTACATAATAAACGTTAAAAGCCATCAATAGAAATATGTGTTAAAACATTCCTCTACATTTTGCCAGTTAATTATATTATGCTTTTGAAAAGAATTTTCAATCCAAATCAGGCACTTTTAGTTGTGGTATAGAAACTTTTGATCATTTTTTTTTTTCCATTACGCACTACCACACCCATTAATTACATGGTTGAATAAACACCTTAATTCGGTCTCTTTCCGAAAAAGCATTCGTTCTCGAAACCTGAATTCGTGGTTATATGTCTCGTATTATACGCTGAATAAAACAGTGCCATACGGATTAATTGCATTTGTGCATATTATCATAAAGAAGCAGTAATTGGTAATACATCGTCAAACTTCTTTCTATCCAGATTAAAATGCAGAGTTAGAGTTCACTTTTACCGAATTAATCTTGGTAATTTCATACATAAATGGTGTTCAGCTGGATTAGTTTGCTCCTTGGAATTAGAAATCGATATCAGTCTGTAGAATTATAACTCGACAGCATATACTTTACCTGTTTACAATACCTTCCCTGTTCAGTTACTTCTCATCTGTTATATTTCCATGTTAGTATTAGATAAAATTATATACTAAAAGCAACATAATCTGGAGTTTGCATTTTATTTTTTCCTTGTTATCTATCATTTTCCACATTTTTGTCGTTTCCTTGTTACTTTAAATTATAAGGTTATATTTGTGTTTTTTTCTTATGCAACCAAATGTTAGAACGTCCGCCTCGGATCCAGGAGGTCGCGGGTTTGTACCCAGTTTCAGTCAAACTAAAGACTTTAAAAGATGGTTATAACAGCTGCTTCGCTTGGCGCTCGGGATTAAGATGTTAGTGTTAGGACTGGTCGGCCTGGTGTCA
>QKMX01357952.1:0-10483 GCA_003401595.1 Venustaconcha ellipsiformis | reverse complement strand
ACCCCAATGTTATAAATTCCTTGAGATATCAAACACCCTCTTAAGACCCCAATGTTTAAAATTCCTTGGTATATCAGACACCTACTTCAAACCCCAATGTTATAAATTTCTTGATATATCAATCACCCACTTAATACCCTAATGTTATAAATTCTGTAATATATCAAACACCCACTTCAGACCCCAGTGTTATAAATTCATTGATATATCAAACACCCACTTAAGACCCCATAAAGCACATGAAGAGTAAGCTTCATTATATTGAATGATGTACTAGTATGGACATGCCATTTAATTGATTTAAGGGGGAGGAGAGGGGTGGGTCCTGGAATTTCTTTCCATTTCAGAGCAATAGTAAGTTTTAAATGTTTGAATACTCCCTACCCAAGCACCCCTGAAAATTAAAATGTTCATCCATTAAATATAAAGTGTTCAGTATAATTTTATTCCATTTAAAAATAATTCCTCAAATCTGAGAAACAGCAGTTAGCTTTCTTTTCTATAACAAGGTCATTCTTTCAGAGTACTTGCAGATTAAAGGTAAAATAGATTTATCTTAAATATGGAGTCATTTGGAAATATTAAGATTTTAATATCTTCCTTCAGCATAATTTTGATTTGATGAATAATTTTTAACCAAACTTTCTTTCAGTAAATAGAATAATTAATTTTTAGTATATGTCTAGGTCAGAGATTTATCTACTTTTTTCACTGTATGATATATAATAAAATTCAGCTTTTCACCAATTTTGTTTTCCTATTGAAATGGTTTTATAATGCTTATGATTGTTTTCTTTATTCCAGATAAGAGGTATCAGAGTTCCAGGCCATGGTGAATAGTCCAGTGTATCTAAACTTGACTGCAGAGTGTGTCTGAACTTTGAATATTGACTGCAGAGTGTGCCTGAACTTTGAATATTGACTGCAGAGTGTGTCTGAACTTACAATGGACTGCAGTGTCTGAACTCACAGTATGGACTACAGGTTTATCTCTTTAATGTTGCATGTCTACAGGCCTTTGTCATTAGGAGGCAGTTTACCAAGTAATCTATCCTGGGCAGAACTTTTGTATTAAATTACTTAAGTTCAACTACCAGTATGCAATTTTGTGGAGATGTGAAACAAATGAGAAACTTGTTTGTGTTTCTGGAAAGTCTAAGGCTGTCAGAAAGAGATCGTTTCTTCGTCATGTTGTAATAAACAGATTTGAACCACAAAGTTCCAACAATCTGTCACTATATGTCGTGGCTTAGTGTAAGTTCCAGCGGATCATGGAATGTTGTTTTGGTCTTCTTCATGTTTCGTGTTGACATTATGTACAAAATGTTTCATAAACTGTTTGTCCACTGCCTATGAATAGTGTGAAAGCTTCCAGTCTGTTTATAAGAACAGAATAATTCATTAACACTCAGTTCATAAACACAATGGAGTAACCTCAAAATTTATTTGTGGGTAGTAATGTTTTTTATATATTCTTTCCATACAGTTATGATGTTGTCCATCTTTCCAGCCATGTCAGCAATTTGGTATTAACACAGATGCTTTAGTTGTCCACCATTTGTACTTAGGATACTTTGTGGATGGCTTGCAAATGAAGTGAACCTTGATTTAAGCCGCAGTGTTGCTAACTAAAAGAAAGAAAACAGTTTCCACACAATAACTTGAGTTCTGCACCATCAGCAGTTTCCAAGCAGTGTAGAAGCAGAGGCATTGAAGAGCATTTGGAGTCAAAAGGTCAAATGTCACAGTAACTGAAACAATACCAAATGGTTTCCATACAATACTAAATGGTTTCCACACAATACCAATGGTTTCCACAAAATACTGAATGGTTTCCACACAATACCAAATGGTTTCCATACAATACTGAATGGTTTCCACATGATACCAGATGGTTTCCACACAATACCAAATGGTTTCCACACAATACCAATAGTTCTAGATAATATTCTTCAATTAACCTTTCATATAGCTTGTGCTGGAACAAGAATAAAGGCTACCGATTTGAAGGTTAAAATGGTTAAAGATTAATGTCACAGACTTCAAGAAGGAAATTAATTTATGTACATTAACATTATTTCTATATGACAAACCTGGTGCAAACTTTGCAGATGCCTGTAATTAGTGTTAGAAGGAAATCCGTCAGTTTAGGGATTCGAAAGGTAAATGTCAAGTTTACTCAGAAAGGGAAGTAAATGGTTATGCACAGAAGTTTCAGTTGTCTTCAAAAATGACTATTAAACCATTTTGAGTGCCAATTATGGTACACAATTATCCAATTAGTAAAACTCTGCTACCTTGCATCTTGTCAGTATAGAAATACAGTTAGCTCCTTAGTTATTTATGTTTTAGAATGAAGGCATGTACATTGTTGTTTTACATAAAGTGTAGTTCAGGAAAATATTACCTCTGGTCAGTTAATTTTGATTCCAATAAATTGTGGGAATCCCACAGTGAGTAATGCCTTGACTTTATCAATGACCGTTGGTTTAAGTTTATTTAGCTTTGGTTCCTTTTATGTTTGATAGTAAAATGGTAAGTGGCAGCCATAGTTCACTTGGTACTTAACAGTAAAATGGTTAGTGGCAGCCATAGTTCGCTTGGTACTTAACAGAATAATGGAAAGTGGCAGCCATAGTTCACTTGGTACTTAACAGAAAAATGGAAAGTGTCATCTGTAGTTCCTTTGGTATTTGACAGTTAAATGGAAAATGGCAGCCATGCAGCACAGAATTTGACTGATGCAGGATTTTCATTAGTTGCTTTTGAAATTGAATGCTTCTTTACATACATCTATTACATGATGGATTATTTTGAAATGTGATTGCACATTTGTATGTCTGTCCCATATCTGTTCTCAATCTTTTTATCTGTCCCATATATTTTGTCCATCTGTATGCCTGTTGCATATCTATTGCAGCAAGATAGCACAAAATCTATTTAACTTGGTGCTATGGAATTTTACGCTACCAAATGGAAAAATGATGTCAGCAAATTTTCTGGCCATTTCAGCAAGTATTTTTTAAAATTATCTATATATTATTGAACTATTTGGATTTATACTTTAGGGACCGAAATTTTTTTCACAAGATTAATCAATTTAGGTAGAGTAATAAAATTTAATTGGTTTATTTATATTCCTGTGTATATTTCTTGCATAGATCTTCATGCAATTATAGTAATTCAAAGACAAATCTGTTTTAAAACTTGTAGGACTTGGTCTATATTGACAAAAATTGTTTTACAAAATTAAACAAAGAATGAATTGAGGTAGACATAAAATTTGGTATGCATGTTTATTTGTAAATGTAGATGGTCCAGTCATTATACAGATTTTCACATTTTTCAAAATGTTTTATTGTTGGGGACTTAAACTGTTATGGTTTTCAGAACTCTTTTACAACAACATTACAGCAGTGAAAATGTATACAATTTATGTAAACACAGTTCTTGGTTACAACTGAAGTAAGATTAATTTAAGGAAGATTGTATATAAGCAGTTAGTTTTCTTGAGTAATCTACTTTGCATTAGTGCATACCTGGGCAAGAGGCTGGATTCAGTATATATTTAGACTAATTTTTGTCTCCTTGATCAGCAATAAAATTAATTGTTGTGTGCAAACGTTGTATTTACAAGACATAATACTTCATCATGTAATTTTGCTTCGCATATCATCATGTGTGACTATCAGTTTTATCACTCACAATATATACTGTATGTTATCAGTGAGTGTGATTATTTGTTTTATTACACACAATATATCATGTGTGAATATCAATTTTATCACACAATATATGCTGTTATGTTATCAGTTAGTGTGAATATCAGTTTTTTTACACTATTATCATGTGTGAATATCAATTTTATCACACAATATATACTGCATGTTATCAGTGAGTGTGAAAGAAGTGTTATTACAAAAATATATCATCAAGTGTGAATTGCAGTTTTATCACACTATATGCTATATGGTATCAGTGAATGGGAATATCAGTTTTATCACACACAATATATCATCATGTGTGAATATAGATTTTATCATACACCATATATGTTGTATGTTATCAGTGAGTGTGAATAGCAGTTTTATTACACACAATATATCATCAGGTCAGAAGAGCAGTTTTATCACACAACATAGCAGCATGTGTGAATATCAAGTTTATCACATAAAATGTACACTGTAGATTGAAAATATACAGCATGTTTTCATGTCAGTTTTTATTTGTATTATGGTAAAATGTCTGCAATACATTTGTTACATTTTCAGAAGAATATCATGGATAAATTTTAAATACTCCTGATCTCAAAATAAGGCAATTGAATGCGTATCTTGTTTGCATGAATGCTAAATGTTGGAGAGAAACTAAAACCCTGATTACAGAAAAATTCAGTGACTATTGAGCTACATTTTTTAAAAGATTTAATTATAATCCAATAAATCAGTTGAGACAGAAGAAAATAATTGTTATCAGTATTGAGTTGAAAAGTATTAATTCATGATTTTTTTTTGTATGCTTGTAAAAAACTATAAGGCCTAAAAAAATATGTCATTACTGGGTGGGAGCCTCAGGATATGATTATTTGACTCGTTTTACCCATCTCCATTTATCGGGGTTGCATAACCAGTCTTATTCTATTGAGAAAGGACTTCATCATTGCGATTCCATATACAGTAGATTGGACAGAACTCTGCGTACTGAAATAATTTGTATTATGTGTTAAAAATTTGAAGCTAGTTACTGGCAGCAAACAAAATACAAAGGCAGCCATTATTAAATTGTACTCTTCAGTAAGTGTCCAATAGGCACATAAAATATTGGCAGAAAGAGTTAGGTAAATAAAAATATTGGGTGAGTTTAGTAGATACTTACATTCATGTTTAAACCTGGACTGGCCACAACATTTAGAAATTCAAGCAATATTTTCGTGTTTTTTAAATATTTTTGCTTAGTTTGGAAAAATGTCTGGAGTTGGCAGTAAAAGCAAGGGTTGGTCAGGAAACTGGAAGCACAATGTATTTAATATTGACCTATGTAACTTTTTATTTGATTGCAACATTTTTTCATATTTTGGTTATTGTTCCAAGTCCATGATGAATGAGTTAATTTATACAGTATCAGCTGTTGTTCTGTAAGTCCATAATTTAAGGGTCATTTCACACTTGAAAGGTTTTGCATGCCTCTGTTCACAGCAATCTCTTGTGCCATCATCTTCTAACAGATTTACTCATAATACACTTACCTCAAAAGTATGTTCACTAAAACAAGCTTAAAAATATTTAATTCTTAATGATTAATAGAATCCACAGCTTATTTTCAAATGTTTGGAAGATCTATGTAGAAACAATTTGCCATTACATATATAATTTTGGGTGTACTTGTTTATAATTTTGGGGGTTTCATTTTGGAAAGTTCTGCGGTTACAGTTATCTACAGAGAGCTACTAAAGCAATTACTGGTGAATTAATTTTTAATTATTAATGAAAAACAATACAAAACACGGACTTGGATGAAATATATTGAACAATAGAACTGTATTTGGTTACTGTCAAACCTGCCATAAATGCATGTGTTTACTAAAATTTGTTGATTGTGATGTACACTGTATAGTTTTGGCATGGAGTGAATTGATCCTCCCTTGTCTATGACATTGTTTCTCTTTTGCTAAATGTTAACCAACTTTATCATCATGGGAAATAACTTAAACATATGAAACTGATTAGACCTTATTGTTGTTATCTCCCTTGGATTAGTAATAACAATTTTGTGTTATTAGTTGCAGATTTGAGTAAAAAATATTTAGTCTGTTTTTCTGATCCGTGATTTTGTCTTTTCTATATCATGTTGCACTTTAATTTTATTATAATTCCTCATCGAATTTCATGTATGTATATATTTTAGGGCATGCCCAGGAATGTTTTTTTACATGTATGATTTATCAGGCTTTATTCAATTTTGTATTTATGTATAGAAAATAATTGACTGGAAGTTTAAACCCTAATCTAATTTATTAAAATAAATATTATTTATTTAAGTTTGATTATCTTCATTCAAGCTGTGATGACATAGGTGATGAATGTTGAATCTTGAAAAAGACTGTATTGAAATATTGCTAGAATGTTGCAAAATAAATAAATTTTCATCATTTCCATGTTTCCTTCTCAATATACAGGTATGTAGACTGCAAAAGTTAATAATCATTCAACTTGCCAGAACAAGTTAGTTTGGAATTCATGATGGTGTATTTAAAAATAATAAATCCAGCATATATTTTGGTGTGGGATAAAGAAATTAATAAAAAGGAACAAGGCTTGTCTTGAGATGTTTGTGCCAGAGAGTGGAGTGTCAAGGCTTGTCTTGAGCTGTTTGTGCTAGAGAGTGGAGTGTCAATGCTTGTCTTGAGATGTTTGTGCCAGAGAGTAGAGTATTCCTGTCTTGCACAGAGTCCAGTTAAAATAAAGGTCCATGACATATTAGGCATTCTGACCGATATCGATAACAGTTGTTTTTTTGGTGACCATGAAACTTGGCATTTTGCATACAAAAAAGAGATACCTTTTTAATGATATTTTCCAATTGTTGTTTACCACATTATGCAGCACAAAACCTTAGCGAACAGAAAGGTTAATAAAACACAGCTTTGTA
This sequence comes from Venustaconcha ellipsiformis, assembly GCA_003401595.1. Lineage (NCBI taxonomy): Eukaryota > Metazoa > Mollusca > Bivalvia > Unionida > Unionidae > Venustaconcha > Venustaconcha ellipsiformis. The sequence goes on along the minus strand of QKMX01357952.1, from coordinate 3,835 downwards.
TATATATCCAGCATATATTTTTATTGATAAGACAAACAGAAAGGTCAATAAAACACAGCTTTGTATATATGACCAGCATATCTTTTTATTGAGAAGGCAATTTTAGTTATCATTTGAATGATCTCACATGATTTTGTGGATTAATTGTCACAGGCAGCTAATCTAGATTTTAAAAAATCGTACCAGTATCGTATAGCAAAATCTCTACTCAGGCGACAGTGTGGCTTTGACTTGTTCGATTGCTCGTGCAAATGGTAACATTGCTTTGACATCCACTTCGGATTAGGTTATGCACTGTTCCATTTGTTTGAAAAATCTGTATTGTGTCAAGGCCTGGCTTACGTCGCAGTTAGATATATTCCATTTCTTCTTGGAAATTGTCCAGTTTGGGCTGAAATTTGTGCCGTTGATGTTGTAGGTCATCCGTTTCATGGATTGTGAGCTCGTTGTCGGTGTTCACTGTTTATTAGTCTATAATATGTTTAATTTTCGTAACATTTCTGAACGCTATATTTCCATAATGTCTAGTTCGGCACCAATTTAACCTTAATTGAGACTTCTATCCGTCTTGTGTTTCGTCATGATGTTGCTGGGCGTTTTGTGCATATGCATCCTCTCATGTTCATTAATATAGCCCCACGTGAGTTTGATATTTATTTCGTTTCCTCGACAATATTATATAGTTGGTTCCCACAGTAGTTCAGACTCTTGGTTCCAATACACTTCACAACTGTTGTCGAAGTCTTTGAACAATTCGATTTCAGTATCAACCGACGATAGTATTGCAAGCTTGTCCAAGCTCAGCGGTCTTTATTTTATTTTAGCCGACGGAGCATATCTGACCACACGATTGTTGGGATAATATTCCAGATCTTTTAAGGATTGTTCAGTCCAATATTGGAGTGCTTTCCAAATTCTATGACCTCTTGCCTTTGGAATCCATGAATGGACACCATGAAAGGAGCGTAAAACATCAGAATAAGGTTATCTTAAAATTATCGAGAATCGTTACCAAAATGTTATCGGTAAGTATCAATAATTATCGTATGAATAATTATCACGATTTCCAGGAGTGTTTCGAGTTTCTTAATAATTGGGAGATAAATGTTTCATTGTCAATCATAGCTATCGATAACGTTAAAGACTATAGTTATCGCTTTTTTTCTGAGGGTTTTTTATAGTTCAAATGGATTTCCTGATTAACTCCGAGGCCTTGAGCGAAAGGGTGTAGATATAATTCTACGTCAATGAGCTTGTCGCGTATGAGGTTGTACTTGATTCGCTGCTGATCATTGGCCACATTGATGTCGATGAGGTGCCCATAATCATGATTATTGACGCATATTTATCTATCAGAGTGAGATAGGCATGCTACTTGTCGGTTGTCAAGGAGCTGATTCCATCGTACACAATACAATTATGTCAGCACCATTTGGAAATCTTTTTACAATCTCGTATGTGTTGTATTGTTAGCTCCGCGAATTTTTCTGGTTTGCTCCATAAGCATTTGTTTGATCTGTCCTTTTCTGAACTTCCCTTTCTGATTTTAAAATTTCATGCAATGAAACTCTGAATTGATATCACTGAAAAGACCTTCCCGGGTCACGAGGTCCTTTAGAGGAGTATTGGTGTAATTAACGATGCCCACGACCGGATATTTGTTAGTTATTGGACTGAAAAATACGCACAGGCGAAACTCGTTAAAATAAACCCAGACGGATGATCTCGCTAAGGTACGACTATCCAGATAAACATGTACCACTAGGTAAGAAATTACCCGAATATCTTTTTTAAATTTTCCGCAATGCATCCCTGCTAAATCGCTCGCGCTCGGACAAATCGACCAAACGTTCATTGTGACCGTCCGGGAGAGCATGCTCCCTTTATAGCAACCCCGCCACTGTAAAAGACAACATAATAATAATCGCAACATTCCAAAAGATGGTGAAGAGTTGACACTCCTTCCATATCCGGCATCTCGTCGAAGAACATCCTAATTTGCCACTTAGAAATGTGGTTTTGTCTGGGATTTATGTTATCATTACAGCGAGGGCTTCAGCTTAGGAATTCGCTTTTGGAAGAAATGTTGAGCCATTATATAATATTTGTTAGCAAGTGAATTTTAATTGTCTCCATCTCACTCGTGCAGACCCACCTGATGCACTTTAATAGTACGTTCACATGGGATTGCTCGAGATACTGGTGAGAAAAACGAGACCTGCACAGAAGACCCTGCCATGAAACCAGCCACGGATATATTCGGTGGTTTCATCGGGGACAGATTTAGTAAAAAGGACTTGTACACGATGATTTCTTTTTTAAGATCCCACTAGCTGCTGCAGCCTTGTTGGAGCAGAATTTGATGCATCTTTAGTAAAATTGAAAGCTATCTCAGACTGAGACCCATAATGGACTTAGATGACCTAATAACCAATATATCAATATAATAACCTAATTGCCTCACCCTTTCTTTAAAACTCAATGGGAACTCTTTATATAAAAAAAATCCTGGAATAAAACATTAGAGGTGAATCATTCATTTTCTCCCAGTTGACTTTGTGAAGACCTTGACCTTTGATGTATATTTAGATATTATTGAAATTTTTGGACCGCAGTAAACCCACATAAAGTTGTCTATGAAAGACAACGGGCTCATTCAAATAAACACAAACGTCTTCGAGCTGCTATCCCTGCGACCTGCTAATCATGATTGCGTATGCATGTGTCATAGGGAAATTATCTTCTCAGTTCTAAGGTCAAATTGACATCACGTAGTGCGAAATTGATGCGAAAAATATTATACTATCCGTTACAATTTTTTTTCTTCAGCTATCATAATGTAATCGGTATGCGTGTGTGTCTTGGATTTTGAACTTGGCTATATTTATTTATCGCTACGTTGTCTGCCGTATGGCAGTTTGTAGTGATGTCTAGCACTGAGGCATCATGCTGCAGAGCTGTAACATGATGTCCCACCAGTCACATTATCTTTATACCAGGCCGATAAGTCCTAACACTATCCTCTTAATGCTGAGCGGCTAGCGAGTCAGCTGTTAGTACTATCTTTTTTTATAGAAATTTTTCGTACTGAGATATGAATTAAACCAATAATAAATTAGAAAGTATAAAATTAAAGGTTGGTTGTTTGTGGCTATTGAAGAATTTTCTGCGATTTCACAGCGGCTGAAAATTTCTGGTTTTTCACCGATTGGTCAGTATTTACAAACTCAAATGGATTTTCCTAGTCGGGGTACAACTGTATTCTTTCTCATAACTTGTTTCCAGTTTCCAGTAGCGTGAATGACTTACTGCTAAAGAAACCATAGCAACAGCAACAACTCAAAATTAAAGAAAGCAAAAACAAAATACACAAGCAAGTTTTTGTTGGTCTGCTACTCTCCATCCATATTCGTTTGGCACGTGACCTACTCATCCGCTGTGTAAAGCAGTATTGTAACAGGATGTGGACAATACAGATTTTTTTCTTTCTGTCTGTTTTGTAAGTGTTCAGTATAATTGTAACTGTTTGTAAATAATTTCTATTTTTTTCTGGTGTATTGGTGTCTAATTTAATAGCAATTTCTTGTATTTCTGTTTTTGAACTAACTACAACATACATGCATATAATTTGAACTCTCGAACACATTTGTTTGTCTTAGTGATATTAACTACATAGAAAGAGTTTTGTTTTTTATCCAATGACTGGAACTCTACCCAGTTGTGACTGGTGTATCTGCGATTAATGACTACAAGAATATGTAGAGATGATGGGTACATTCAGTGTTGGTGACTGGAAGTAGTATTGAGGAATTGATAATCCTTTATCAGAGACCCC
>QKMX01357949.1:7451-18627 GCA_003401595.1 Venustaconcha ellipsiformis | reverse complement strand
GCGTTAAGCCCCAAAACAACAACAACAACAACAACATATTGCTGTTGATACTGGCCTTAGCATCCATACATATAAAGGCATACACTTTGAAATCCCACAAAAAACATCAGCACTTCAAAAACTCGATAATTGTTTATCTAATTTGTTATTGAAAATTCCATTGGTATGGGTATTTGTGTTTATTGGTAAATGTGTTCCATCTAGTGAGGGAATTTGTGTTTATGAGTAAATGTGCTCCTCCCAGTTAGGGAATTTGTGTTTATGAGTAAATGAGCTCCTCCCAGTGAGGGTATTTGTGTTTTTGAGTAAATGTGTTGGATCTAGTGAGGAGTAAATGTGCTTTCCAGGTGAAGAGTAAATGTGCTCCTGGTGAAGAGATTTGTATTTATGAGTAAATGCCTTGTTAAATAAGTATAAGCAACATAATTATACTAAATATATTCAGATATTCACAGTAATTTCAAAATTACTTCAGACATTTATCAGGTAATTTTTTCACAATAGGTGATTCCTGGTGAGACAGCACTAGCATTTTATACAGCCACGAATCCAACAGACAAGCCTATAGTGGGCATATCAACTTACAATATCCTACCCTTTGAAGCAGGGCAGTACTTCAACAAAATTCAGGTAAGAATGTAGCAGATTTTAAAATAAAATCTTATTATAAGGAACTGGATTATGCATTATTCCAGAGTTTTCTTTTTCAAAAAATTTTCAAATCATGATTCCAATTATTGAGGCTTCATCTCATAACTTCTTCAGTCTGGTGAAACAATTAAAAATAGCTAATGAAGGACAATCAAACAAAAATATTTCTGTCTCCCCTTCTTAAATGACATGAAGTGATATTGTCGTTTTAGAAAATCCACAATGGATGCAAAAAAAGTATAGGTGATGCAGATATTCTGGATTAAATTGATCTGAATCTAAAACTATCTGTATGTGGGTATACAGTGGTTCCCTTACAAGGTTACCCCTTCTACAGCAGGAAGTGTCCTTATAAGAGGGGTGGCCTTTCTGGAAAGGATCACACATATGTGAATCATAACTTCATATATGAATGGTGTAATTAATTTTTAAATATTTAATATTTTTAATTTATTATTTTCATTTAAATTCACAGGAATATTATCAGGTTATAGTCTTAATCACTGTTTGCAAACCACAATGTCACTAAAATCTGGAAATAAACATCTGTAACTGTCCCTGTATGTCCCTTGATTCCATTTTCCCACTCACTGCAGTGGAATGTGTACTGACGATGTTTATTTTAATTTTTCTGGCATCAGATTTCTCAGTAGTGATCAAAGGACTCTTCCTCTTTTGTTCAAATTGCTTTCCTTTTTCCTTCAAAACTTAAAATGTCTGAGGACATTTTGTACTTTTTGCAACAACTTTCTCCATCATTGGTGATTTGTAGTTATTACATGAACTGCTCAGTGTTTGCAAAATAAGTGAGGTTGTCATATGATTGGATCTTTTTAGACTGGTACCCGGTTAAGTATATTTTGTAATCTGTGAGAGGGAAGCCACAACGACTAACATACCATTCTACTATGTTGTGAGTTTATGTGACACTTGTGTTGAACAATAGTTTCTCAGCAGAAAGCTTTCATCAATATGATAATTATCGGTGGTAATAATAGCCAATTATTATTAAAATGACAAAACCTGACATCTAATGGAAACACTGCAGTAGGAAATATCAGATTATTTGCTTTTTTGTATGGATTTAAGTTACTTTATTGGTATGCTGGAATAAATGTCAATGTGTTGTGTATAACTACAATGTAAGAATTCCTCTGTGATATTTATGCTCTTTGGATTGCACCCAAACAACATAAATATTTACATTAAAGAGTTAGTTGCTAAGCTAAGAAATCAGCAAACGTGAATGAGATTTCTATATGTAAACAAACCTTATGTGGCTGCTCATTAGGGCTCAGTTTGAGATTTTTTGCACTAATATGCTGGCTTTGTTAGAGGGGCATCCATCTATGAAGGCTACTTTTCAACAGAAACTCGTTAGTGACATTGGATTCTGGCTGTTTGAGAAAGGTGGCTGTTGATAAAGAGGGGGACCATTGTATTTGAAAGCTTCAGGATAGCATTGTTTGCACAATGAGATTCAGAAGTTGTTTTAATAATTTCTCAATCACATATAAAATGTAAAGTGAAATATAATGTTTGTTTGCCATGACTTAGAACAGCTACAGTACAATTAACAGTAGACAGTCTGATCTGTAGAAATAGGTTTGGGAGCCTAACAATAGCTAAATTCAATCATAGACATTTGGATACAGTTGGAAAACATAATTTCTTTTAGAATCAAGTGTATAAAATCTTGTATAATGAATTTAGTCCATCTCCATCATGTGACTAATCATCCAGCAGCTGTTTTAACAATCCAGTGATGCAACTGTCCAACTATACACTTAGTCACCCACAGAGCATGTTACATTGTTTTATTATTAATACAGGTCTGATTATTAGAAAAAGTTAAGGCTTCTAATTTCTTGCAATCAACAGAGGCTCTATCCTAGCAAGCATTTTTGAAAATGTGCTATATGGTTTTTAAAGATTGCCAGCCCAGTTTCATATCAGCATTCTGAGACAATGTTGAAATAATTTGTGTGGGTGATAAGCTGATAAGAGTTCAAGATTTTTCTATAAATGGAGATAAAAGTTGTATGCTATTTAAACCAAAATAGATGAACTGAGAGAGTGAAAAAATGAAAAATGGGTTTTAGTACATTCTGGTATTTTTCATTCAAATTCATGTCAGAAAATCTGACACAGTTAGGATGATCACTGGTGGTTGAAGTAATCTACATGTTGAAAAAATATATACATAAAAAAGCTTGAAGGAAAACAATTCATCCCAAGTGACAAAAGTTCTTTAGATTATCTCTTTCATCTACTCTGACATTGGACTCTGTCATGCTATAAAAAGAGACAAGGTATATAACTTCCAAATGCTCTCTTTCTCACCCATACCTCAATCTCAAGCTTCTATTCCTTTCTAAGAAGTGAAGTTATGTGCCTCAAAATGAAGGTATTGCATAAATTTTGCCTGTCCAACAGAGTTATGATCATGTACAATTTACCAGTACATACAGAGATATGTGAAAGCTTCAATGGCTGCAATACATACCACTTGATTTAAAAAAGATAAAGAAAATAACAAGTCTACTAAATTTAGTTTATTTTATTGCTAAAAGATGTAAGTAATAACTTGCAATCCTGTGAATATTTTCTGCCACAAAGTGCTCTTCACTCGGGAAATAACAAATTTTGTACTGATAGATTTAAAATTGAGTGGATGTTTGCAAACATGGCTGTAATTCTTGAAAGGTTTGAGTGAATGGTAAATTGAAACTTACTTTGCATCTGGCACTGTTCTCAGATTAATGAAAGTAGAGTTGCATATCCATACTTATTAACAAATAGTAGCTCGGCATAACTTTGTAGTTGTCAGCAAAATTCTTGCAGTTGTTATGCTTTGGGGCCTATAACTTCAATTCAGTGCAATGTAGTAAAGTCATTGATGGCTTGGTGAATAGAGAAATGTATTAGGAGCTACACAATCCACAGATTATGGCTCAGTGCCTTCTTGGACATGAATTTCAGCATGAGATCAAGAGTCAGGTGTGGAAGGGAGTGCTTGGAAGTTACTTGTCTTGTCTCTTGTAAGTTATGATAGACATTTTGGCATCAGGACAGATCTATACAAGCAATCGGATTAACTTTTGTAACTTTGTATGATTTCTGTTTATTTCTTAAGGCTATTTAATTTTTTTAATGTATTGCTTGCTTCAGCCACTGGTATATGAATTATGACAAATATTGTAATTCACTCAGCATTCACCTGTTGACAGGCACTCTAATTTCCCCCTGGCAAATTTCATTTATAAATGTCCTGTATGTAATTGTTGACTGCTTTAAGCAGTCACTGATTCATATCAACAGTGGCTGATAAGTCTGCACAAACTAATTGTTTACTTCAAAACACAGGAATTATTGAGATAAAGAAATATCATTTGAATCATCGTGCAAACATTTATTATCTTACATGTATTCACTGTATACATTGATTGTGTAAAACTCAAAAGTGTCCATGCCTGAAAGCAAGCCATTTTTTACCATTAGAGCAGAGTGTCAGAGTAGCTTGTTTGCTAGATGATGACAAAATTTCATTATTAAAGCATAACTGGAATCCTCCTTTTTTGTCAATGTGACTGTTTTAGTTTGATATCTTCAACTTTTTGCCTGTCAAGTAAAGCTTGCCTTTCAGAAGAAATATGAGTTACGTCCCTTTTTATTAGGGTCAGGTCTCAATCAGTGTTTAAATTTTGTCTGCAAAGACAGGCTAAGCTTCAGTTCATGGATCACAAATAATAGCCATATATGATTTCTTTTCATTTCCTATTCATCATAGATTTCTTAATTAAGCCAAATGTGTTTTGATCTTGGCAAGTTCAGTGATTAGTCTATCCAAACTATTTTTTTTTGTTAAGTGTGAACAGCTGTTTTCAAGCCTAGCTGGTACAAGTTGGCCAATGAAAGATTCAAAAATTGCTTCTTTTTTATCATGTACAAAACAAAGATCTGTGATTTTTTAAAGTCAGTGATGATTTAATTTAAATAATGGATTCAAAAAGTGTAAAGACTACAGTAACCTTGTGCCAAACATAAATTTTGAGAGAACAATATACATGCTTGTTTTATAATTTTGATGTATAGTACACATAGCCAATCTTAATTACGTAAAAATAATAATAATATTAATAATGATAATAATAATTTGGATCATGATATTTGGCACATGTTATTTGTTCCGAAACCAATTTTAAAAGGTGAACTTGTGTACAGAGACTGACTTAAAAGTGCGAGCCTGGGTTCCCATTTTGTGTTCAGGGGTCGCCAGTGTATAATGGCCAGTTTTCCTTTTTCCCATGGGTGGCTACTATTCATAGGTTGACTGTATATATGCTCATGTGTAACTCAACAATAATTGTTACCAACAATACTAAATAGACTGAGCTGTACAATTCCAGAGACATCTGTATGCAAAATTTATACATGTTTACATGTGTATGCATTATAAGCATGTATCTATGAATTAATTTATAAATTATTTAAGGCTTTTCTATGCATGTCTGAATACAGTAATTGTTGTCAATCAAACTGATTTGTGTTCTGTGTAGCTCATATATCCACCAATCATTAATAATCAACCCATTTCATAATTATTATGTAAAAATGTACAGGTACATTTTTTTCAGATATCAAGGTCTACTTATTTTGAAGGTGGTTATCTCCCTTATACAAAAGAGATTTTTGTTTGCGATAGTTCCAGGATTTACCTCTCCTACTTTGAAGCTGGATATTATATTGAAAATGTATGGAAACTACAAACTATAACTCCCTGCTGTTGGTTAATTAAGAGTCAAGTCCAGTATTTTGCATCATTTTGTCATTTTAAGAGGAAAAAAATATAAAATGTGACAAGATTACATTCATGCAGGTGGAGAGTGCTGTTGAGTGTATTTCAGTTTACTGTACCTCAACAGTGTTCATTCTAAAGCTGTACTTCATATTTACCATTTGTAAGTTTCACTTAACTGCACTTCATGGGTGGATTCTACATGGTTTGTGTTGTACCCCTGTATTCCTACAGGACTTACTGCATGTAGGAACATCAAAGGTTGTAAATCAATTAAACCTTTTGCTCAACTGCACAGTGAAGCTTGGAGCATTAATCTACCAACAAATCTGAAACTTTCACTGTGTAGTGGAGTGTGATTACATGGAAGGTATACAAGCACAAGTGGAAAATGGCCCATGCACTGTGCATGTATGGTTTCAGAACTTGTTCGTTACAAAATATTAATGCCATGAATGTTTATTAAATAATTACAAATAAAATAAAACTATTTAAGCAGATATACATTGTTACTTAGTTATCTCATAAATGTAGGTATTGCTGTACACAGATTATCTGCTGTATTAACAAGACTTATTATGCCAAGCTAAAATTTAATTTGTAACGAGATGTATTTTCTCATTTTGGACAGAATAGGGAGAAATTGGAGCATGGCAAGAAATGGAATATACATTGAGAGAGCATAATATATTTTGATCTTGTGACTTCAAGAAAGTACAAAAGAAATTATACATTGTAATTCAAATTTAATTCACAAAAGTACCTAGATTACAGTATTTTAATTACAGAAGCATAATAATAATTAATCAAGTGCTACTTGAACAAGATATTTTTTTCCTTTAGTTTTTACAAGTAACAACCTCATTAACTTGTATACAGTCATATGTGCACATGTGTCCTCATGCCATTATGTTATCCACTCAAACCACATGGGTCACTGCTGTTATGGATTTATTAGCCTGAACTACACAACTACCAGTTTAAGGAGTAATTAAATTTGAATCTTTTTGCAGCATTTTTAAAAGTGGACAAAATAAATTGGTTGTTTTAGTGGCAGTTGATCACTATGTATACCTGTTTGTAATTACATTGATGTAATCTAGCTATCTGTATCAATATATTCTTTTTAATGTGATTATACAAAGTCATGTAGCCAAAATTCATGTTGTAGACACAATGGGCACATGAACTTTAATTTAGGGACCATTTTATAACATCAAAACTTTGACCTTTAATTTAATTTTAGTAATAAAACATAACTGTAACTATTTGTTATTGATGAACTGATGCATTAAAGTGCATATATAAATGAACTGGATCTTTCTTCCCAAATAAATTAGCATACAGCAAAAAACAAATATGGCGCCATGCATGCCAACTGTGTGCAGTGTATTTTTGGAAAACTATTTTCCAAACATGACCACTCTCTTTCTAGCTTCAGTGCAACAATCAATAGATAGAATTTCAAATTTATGCTTTTAATATTTGTCTGCATTCTTGTAATAATACCATCTTTAGTCAGATGTCATTTACTTTGCTTAGGGGTTGTTTTTTTTTTTTTATATTGACAAAAATGAGTGATGTAAGAAAATAATCTAGAACTTAAAGTACTATTTCAATTCCATAATATACTATTGTTCCCCATATTTCAGATCTAAAAGATTTTTAGGCTAAATCTTTCATCACAATATTTAGCCTTTCATTTGTATGAATAGTATATTTCCATAATTTATATACCTACTGCTACTCAGATTACGACCATATACGTAACAGGACAAAGTTGTATTCACTTTACTCACAGAAGAACGAGATATTAAAAAATGTATGCTGACTTAGTAGCCATTTTGTCTGATAGCATGACCCAGGACTCTGCATGGTAGTACCACCATTGTAATGGTACCGTCGATACTTTGCTATATTTTAATGTAGGTAGGCTTTTTGTTAAATATCAATTCATTTCATATTGAAACTAATTTTGTTGTTTTGATTTTAAATTTTTGTGTTCATTTCAGTGCTTCTGTTTTGAAGAACAAAGACTCAATCCACATGAGCAGGTAAGTCCTTATTTTTGTTTTAAATTGCCACTATTCCTCTTGCCAGATATGCAGATGACAAACAAAAAGTTAGACATGATGAATCTGTTAGCAGCAGACAACTGGGTAATAATGATATTTGTTCATGAAAATTTAATTAAATAAAAAATGGGATAAACAAACACAAAAATTTCAGTTTCAAATGTTTGACATGGCTCTTCTCGGTTAAAAAGACCTTCTATTTTGCATTTAGGTGACTTATATATACTGTTATATCCAGACTAAATCGAGTTTGTTATAGAAAGAATCCACTGTATGATTACTGTATGGACCACATATTGGTCAGATCCAATTGTACACTACATACACCTGAATCTGTTGTTTCATAATACATCAGCAGATCTAGATCTGTGTAGTTTGCTGGGAGTAATTCCTGGATCAAACAATGTAGACACAGATCTGCTGGTCATGGCAGATTAAGGTCTGGGTTTGCGGGGGTGTTGGGGGGATGGGAGGGGGTTACAATTGATCCTTACATTTAAATGTGTATATATAGTAACATTTTATTATCATATTTGTTTTGTAATTGTTGGGTTTTTATCAAACTATTTTTTTTTTATGCATTTGATCTAAAATGGAAACAGATTTGTGATATTACTGTTAAAAACACAGAACCCTTTTTACAAATCTTTGTCCCAAAAAAGTCTTGCTATTATTTGCAGATGATATTTTTTTCTCCATATTTTAAAAAGATATATGAGTTATTTGCCTGTTTTGCCCTTTGTAGATAAGATACATGCTGAGTCAGCTTTTTAGTACTAGTGGAAAAGTGGTAATTTGTTGATTCATTGACTTCTCTTATGCGACCTTCCAAAACAGCCAAATTAAAATTAAAATGTGTGTGTGTGTGTGTGTGTGTGTGCTTTTTGTGCAAAACTATGGCATGTTTGTTCACTTGTGTGCATATGCATGTTGAGCTGGGATGGATGGGAGTGTATGTAGTTTGATGTATATGGGTTGGAGATAGAGGTGTGTTCTGAGATCTGTATAAAAGAAAAGCCTAATCAAAATATAGGTAAGTATTATTTTGGATGGTCAGTTATTACTTTATGATTTTATTCAACATTTCATCCAGATTGGCCAAAAAGTAGTCAAGAAGATAAAATAGGTTATACACTGGATACAAATAAAGGATAAAGTAAAACTGGAATGAAAAAAGCACTAAAATGTCACATCACCTGTAATTCAGATCAGATTGTTAGTGCACTGATATTTTTCTTATATAATGTGGTGACCTCTCTGTACTCAATAAATTTTATTTAAGATACAAGCGCATGGCAAGTTACTTTAAAAAGAAAACATTGTACTTGCCCCAATGGGCCATGTTATTTTACTGTTATTTTGATTCAGCATTAAAATTATGTTATACTTCAGAAAAAAGAAGTATAAAATGCTTTGAAATGACTCATTTTCTTTGCTAATATATTTGACTCAAGATAAGTGTACTTCAGAAAGATCAAAAAAGCTGTGTGACTTTGTCTGCCAAAACTTTGATTTTATTTGATTGCATTCAAGGAAATATTTTCTCCTGATCATAATGATCCAGAGGAAAGCCAGCACTGAGTACCAAAATAGTTTATGTTTTACAGTGTTCTCATACAGATACTGATTCCATTATTAATTAGAACCATATCTTCTGTTAGTTATAGATGTCAGTCAGCATCCAGTTGCTCAGTCAGTGATGCTTTCTGCCTGATTCAGCAGAGTATTTGCCTTTAATCTTGACAGGATTTTCTGTAGTTTGATTGGTATTCTTTTCTGTTTTTCATTGTATAATACACAATCCGTGAACATTTAAGATAAAGTAGATATTAATTGTGGCAAACACTATTGTTCATGGAATCTCTTTTGGTATATCTTCAGTGTATCTTCAGGTATATGTACTGTCAGCGTATTTCATAATGATCTGTAGGAACAAGTATTCAGGTGAATTCAATAGGATTGTTTTCTAAATGATGCACAAATCCTCATTTTTTTACTCAGTCAAAGTCAGCAACAGACATGAAGCTTAAGAGCCATGTTTTTTTTACTATTTCAGTCGATACAAAAACAATAGCTTCAAGTTTTATAATTAGTTTGTATCATTGTACAGTGGATGTGTCATTGTACAATGGATATGTCATTGTACAGTGGATGTGTCATTATACATTGGATGTATCATTGTACAGTTGATGTATAATTGTACAGTGGATGTATCATTGTACAGTGGATGTGTTATTGTACAGTGGATGTATCATTGTATAGTGGATGTGTTTTTGTACAGTGGATGTATCATTGTACAGTGAATGCATCATTGTACAGTGGATGTTTCGTTGTACAGTGGATGTGTCACAATTACACAAGATAGCCAAACCATATACAGTATCAATAAAAACAGCAAATATCAAATCAGAAATGGATAAAAATAAAAATAACATCATCTCTGTTCCTTTTAGTTGAATAACATGGCCCTTAACATTTTTAAGCGACTAGTCTCCTAGTTTAGCTTATATCAAACAGTATCATATGTATGCTTCATTCAATAAATAAGAAGTTATTTATTGCACTATAAGCATGAGCAAGGGAGAATTTACAGTTTTTGATACACTTCAGTATAATGTTTCAAATGGTGAGCAGCCTACATATGAAGCCCTAGGAGGATACTGAATTCAAACAATTTACAATTGTCTTCAAGAACTGAAAGACAAAATCCTTCATTTCATTCGCACCATCATGGTTTTCTCCAGAAAATTGGATATTTTTTTTTACAAGCCTGATGGGCAGCTTAGAATTTGGTATTGGCGCAGTTTTTGGAATGCTGCTTTTTTTGAGGGACCACCTGAATTGTGAGACCTTTCTTACTGACAATGGATTGGTCTTTTAAAGTCTTTTGCACTGATATTAAATTTAATTTTTTCTGCTGCTTGATTTTTGCATTTAATCTTAGGATCTTCTGCAGTTTGATTGGTATTCATTTCTGTTTTTCATCCTATAATAGACAATCGATGAACATTTGAGATAAAGCAGATATTAAATATTTTGGGATTCAATACACAGTGGCACATCTTTCACAAAATACGCTGGAGCTTTGAATATATAACTACAAAAAATAGTTTGAGGGACAGTGTAAGCATTACAGGCAGATTGGTAAAATTTTGCAGGCTGTGTCCTAGGTGGGATACATTCTGATCTTTTTACCTCCAGCTTGGGCACTGAGCAGGTACAAAAATTATTTTAAAAAATTATATAATTTTAACATTACATAACAATACAAGTCTTAGTTTTATACAAGATGTTTTGCCAGCCTAAACTTTGGTGAAATATTGTCCTAAACAGAAGAAATTGGAGAAAACCAACAAACTTAAATAGACCACACCATATAAAAGGTTACATTAATAAAAGTTGAGAACTGAACCCAGGTCTGCATGTGTGCAACAACAACACTATAACAGCAATACTCTTTGGGTGTCACTACCTGGTTAATATTGTACATATTTGATTGCATGGCCAGGCAGCATTGCGATGTGAAGAAGAATAAATGCATAATTTCTATTTCTTAAACTGATGAAATGTGATTGTTTAAATATTTTGTATCTGGAGCCTGAGAAGAAAATTAAAGTGTGTGTGCGTGTGTGTGTGTGTGTGTGTGTGTGTG
>QKMX01357943.1:14941-25322 GCA_003401595.1 Venustaconcha ellipsiformis | reverse complement strand
TGCCCATGTCTATCCATCACACACTGACATCAAGCCTTGGAGTGAATTCTGCCCATGTCTATCCATCACACACTGACATGGAGTTTTTATGCCATCTTTGGAATTTCATATTTTAGAGGAAGATCTCAGCTTAAAGAAATATGCCATAAATTAGTTTTACTTCATACCCTTTTATTCATTAAAGAGACATGCTGTTTGAGCTGTACACATTGGGATGGTAATTTCAGGGTTAGGATAAAGTGATGTGCTATATGAGCTGTACACATTGGGACAGTAATTTCAGGGTTAGGATAAACAGACATGCTGTACGAGTTTTACACATTTGGACAGTAATCAAGGTTTGGATAAGGAATTGTTTAATACAGCTTCGTCTTTAGTAACATGTCTAATCTTTATGGAAAAAAAGATGCATATTCTAGGATTCATGAATTTTGGAGACCTCAATGGGTCATGGTAAAAAAATCAGGTTTATTCATTCTTGCAAGTCTTTTTTTATTCCTTTCTTCCAGAAAATGTGTCACAGTTGCAGTGGCATCATGCTCTTGAAATATATCTCTTAGTTTATTTTTATTTTCTGATTCATTATCTCTAGTTTAAGTAGACCGGATTCATTTATGCTTAGCTAAGCTGTAACTTCCTTCAGATGGCAGAACTTAATATTCAGCATTTTTGCCATTATAGAGGCTTGCTTGAATTATTAGTTGCATTTTGTCTTAATCTCTGTCGGTTATTATGAAGACGTGGAGTGTACAGCCAAGATAAAATGGATGGGTTAGACTATTCTGTTACTAATACCCACCTTGTGGTGTCTTTTATCACAGTGTGTGTTAAATGTTTTTGTCATACTTGGCAATAAAATATGATTTCAGGAATTTATCCCTTTACCAAAATAAAATAATGACCCAAGGGGGAAAAACGATAATACTGTCACCATTTTGTCTAAGAGGTTTCTGTAACAAGATCACTCCCTTTATTTCAGTTTGGAATCTAACGGAATACATAGAATGACTTGCATAATAATGACTTAATCCTTTTTCCAAAGACTTCATATTTCTTTAGAAGGAGTCATAAATGTGTTCTTCTATGCCCTTTTTCTATATGGCTTAAATAAAATGGATTGGTTTCACCCAGGTCATCAATTTAAATGTTGCTGATCAATCTTGGCTATACACATTACATTCTTGCATTACTTAAAGTATGAATGATTAATACTCAGTAAATTTTCAGTCCAGTGATGGATCTAGATGTGCCATTTCCAAGACTTAAAGTAAGCTGTGTTTCACAGTTTTCAACAACTATCACTAACACCAATTTAAATGCCAAAATCTTATTAAATTCTTTTAGGAATAAAGGAGAGGCAATTTGTGTCTGCATGAACAGTTTTTGTTCGGTAGTGCTTTTGCACAATTTTGGTGGAGTAATCATTTTGGTGGAGTAATCATTTATAAAAATGCATGAATTTCAGTTCTGCTGTGGAAATGGCAATTCTTTGTCCAGCAGTAATTATACTCTATTGTTCTGATATGTAGCAAGTGCACTGTTTTTGTTCTGGTTTGTTTTGAAAGCTAACGTTGTTTGGGCACCCTACATGGTTGCTGCCCGTTTGCCCACCCGCTGCTGACGTAACGTTGATTGTTTCAATACTAATTTGTATGCATGTTTTCTTTTATTTTTGATGTATGAGGCTGGCGCCGCCAAGACTACTGCTGTGGCGTACCAACAGGTGCTTCCCACAGGACAGTACCCAACTCTTGTGGTTAGTGGTAATCTTTTCTACATCAAATCTGGTGAACCAGTCAATCTTCTTATTAAAAACCCTGACTCTGCAATAAAAAATAAAGAAAACCACTCTATATTTAAGATTTGATTAGTTTGCAAATTTTTTTAACATTTATAACTTTGGTAGGCACAAAATTGGATTATGGAGTTCATTGTCATAAATTCAAAATATTTTTGAGAAAAAAAGCATCCTTAATATTTTTGGAGGAATCAGTAATATATTTGAGATATTTCATGCAGCAAATGATGATAAAGCAAGAAATTTCATTCATGCAATTACTTTCTTTTATGTGTCCAGTGTACTTCTTGTCTAAATAAAAATGTCAGCAACTCCATTTCAACGATCACCAGCAGAAATTTCTTGTGAGGCTATCCCTAAAAAGGCAAATCTCAAATAATTTGATAAGGAAGTTAAAGATCAAGGTTACAATTGTCAAGGCAATTTGTATTTGGGCAGGTCAGGGTTTTTGAGGGAAGAGCTAACATGAGCACATTACCATCATGATGTGTTCTGTACAGTCTGTATGCATGCTTTGCCTCTTTTTTTCCTATGCTGCTTTTCATTATTACTCTTCATTAACTATCACTCAGTATTTGCTTAATCAGCAAAATATCTGCTTACACTGCAATGTTTCTTTTGCTCTGTAAAATACTGTATCACTTGTTGATTAATTCATCAGGCTAGAATGACCCATCAATACTGCCTGAATGGTGCTGACCCTTGTGTATAATACATAGTTTGGTTCATATGCCAGTTTTAACAGCAGACATTTTTTTAGTTGAGTTGTCCAGTGTTAATGGACATTAGTTAAAGAGCTTTATTTTGGTTCTATTTATGGGTCAATGTCTATGCCAGGTCTGTTGGAGTCTTTAGAACTGGATATTACATGGTCACACAGTACCTTCCTGTAAATTAATAGAATCCTTTGTATATTGCCAATTACTGCATAAACAAGAGATAATGAAATGCAAATAGCAAATCTCAGTAGATTACTGGGAAAAAACTTCATTGCTGATGGTGAAGAATTGTTTAATCTGTAGTTATCATTTGTGACATAATAGGACACTTTATAAACCACACGAAATCCATGAACACAAAAACAAAAACAAAATTATAAGATTGGCTTTGAAATTAATAAATGACTTAAAATATGACCTTGAAGACATTTTCATTCATAGTCTAGAGAGTGAACAGTTGTTAAAACCCATCTTCATTTCAATATTATTGCATCACTTGTAAATTGACTATAAATTTAATAATGTAATAGTAATTTCTAATAAACTATAGAATTAAATTTATGTATCTTTTAAGTCATTAAACTAAATAATTGCAGCATTATTTTTAATTAGTATTCTGTGATTATCCTTGTATAAAACCAGTACTTAAAATTTGTTTTTACAATGAAGTTAATTACAGTTGCTGTTTGCTCAGCAATTGTAAGAATCTCAAAATATTTCTGAATATTTGCCTATTGTGTTTGCAAATAGTCTCTGCAATGGAACCAAAAGTTAACCAGCCATTTGTACTGCTAAATATAGACAAGACATAAAATTGATAGGACAGTGGCTATTAAACAAGGAAGATAATGACTATTAAACAAGGGAGATAATCACCATTAAACAAGGAAGATAATGACTGTTAAACAAAGGAGTTAATGACTATCAAACAAGGTTGTCGGATGTTTCTTATCAATAGATAAATCAACAAATATACAATAGTTGAACATTAAAACACTTGTATGGGGATATTTCTCTTTTTTTCCAGGATCCTTGTTTGTGTATTTTTGTTTTATTTTTTCCACAAATTTTGTATTGTTGAACTCAGTAGTTTTAAAGAAACCTAAGGACAGTTCACCTGTCATTAATTGCAAAATAACTGTTGCCTGTGTTCATCAGCTAAGGATAATTCACTTAAATATAAACTCTCCAAAAGCTTTTTTAATTTGTGACCATGCCTGATTGCACCTTTAATATTATTTAGTCAGACCTGGGTAAAAAGCTTCTAACGTATACTTTCATTAAAGCTTGCTCCACTGCACTGCTTTCAGTACTGTGTTATGCTTTTTGAGTGATGTCCATAAAACATTTTCTTGTTGGGAACAAGACTGGTTTTTCCATGTCAATAATTTTGTTATGCCATTCAATAGTATATGAAAATATATTGTATACAGTCAGAGGAGGTTTTAATAAAAGTGATTCTTCCCACATTGTTCATGCATGCAGTTTAATTATATTTTTAAAACACTGCAGATAAATGGATGTCAAGTTTGTATGTGAGTATGTTCTAGGTCACCAAATCCATTCAGCTGGAAGGTTGGAAGAAGGAAGATGTTGATAAAAACTGTCATTGTAAAGTGTCCTTGATTTAACTGTAAGTATGAAGGGAGATGATACCTGAAATAAATAAAAAAAGGTGACGAAGTTATAGAGGTAGCATATTAGCAATGTCATCATTTCAAAATAGATATTTGACCACACAATCATTTATGTAAGGGTGCAAAAGAGGTTTGCCCAGTGATGCCAATGCTAAATAAATTTCTGACAGAGAATAAACTTTACTAAACTTTGACCCTGTTAATGCTCGTTTTTTTATAATAAGAAAGATAGTTTCCTGAAACTTATTCTTTGACCCTTCTAATACCAGTTCTAAGTAGTTGGGAGCAGTCAGCTGCCTCTGTCTTTATTGAGCAAAGTGCTTGTATAAATTGATGGAAATGAACGAAAAACAAATATCCAGTAGATAGTGGGTGCAGTCAGTTAACAGAGTTGGTAATATTCTCAACAGAACATCATATGTTTTAAAGAGATACACTGGTTAACTCTGAATCCACACTTGCCATTTCATGTTGGGCAAGCAAATTATCTAACCATGTATGTACATGCTGTCACAGTTGTTATAACCTGCATACAATTGGTTTGGGGTGGGGTACAGTTGGCTGTTGTTTGAGAGAGTCTATTAAGCTCATTTATGTTTATCAGTATTGTTGTTATTTTCAGCATCTCACAATGACTGGAACAACTTTAACCCTGTTATGAAAGCCTTTCAGTTTTTACAGATGATGGTATACCGCTATCAGATGGCTGACAAACTCATAAACTAGAAAAAAATTATATGATTACTCAAAAAACTAGTCAGCAACAGAATCTGACCACATTTAAAAGAAATTATGCCATGAAAAAACTTGGGACAAAATAATGCTGATCTGGCATTGATTAATGGAAAAGTCTCTAAATGACTTTCTCTTGAAAACCATTTAACAGATTTGGACTAAATTTGATGGAAATTGCTTTTAATTTCATAACAATGGTTTGATCCACCATCATATAACATCTCTTACTGAAACTAGAAAAAAAACACTTCAAATTTATCTTAAAATCTGCAGTAGAATTTGAGAAAATTTGATAGAAAGAATGTTGGCATGAAAAAGGCTGTAAAAAGATGCTAATAACTTTGAAATGCTGCCACCAGTAGTAAACCTTTAAATGACTTGTCAGTCATGGCTTTAAAAAAGTTGACAAAATTTGATGGAAAGCATGCCACTGCAAAGTGCTTTCTAGTTTATGGTGCTATTTTTTGAGTGAAAATGATATTGATTTGAAAACCCTGAAAATCATGATGTTGATACAGCTTCCTAACAGGCTGTAATAACATGAAAAGAATTTTTAAGACTAGATCATTCTAAATAAAAACTATGCCAATCTAACACCCAGTAAAGCTGCTTTGTTGGCCATCATATACGCCTTTATATTGAGGACTAATGACATGATGGTCATCTTGACATGGCATGCAGATTGTCCTAAATATACATGGTGCTAATCTGACACAATATGGCTGCCATGGTGGCCATATTGAAAATATTGTTATTGCTAGATTATAGGGCTCCTACTTAAAGGTATGACTTGTGGTTAGTCATGAATGTTGATGGTAGTTATATGACCTCAAAATATATCATAGTGTTTATCATGAAAATCAGTTGACAGCTCCATCAAATGGAATGGCCTTTGCAATGTGACCTATATTAAAATGAATCTTATCTTGCATCTACAATGGCTGCTTTGGTGACCATTTTAAAAATCTTGTTTTGGTTTCTTTTCATGAATGGATTGTTGCGTCCGTATGGGTTTGTCAAATAAAATACTATAACAATATATAACATGTCCTGAATGATAATGATCTGGATCTGAACTCCAACATGGTAGCCATAGTGGCCATCACAAAAATCAGCATGTCACTATTTCTGTTAAAAGAATGGTGGTATAGACTTGTGGTTTTACTGTAACATTTGAAATATGGAATTGGTCCTCAAATGCAGGGGTGAAGATCTGTCACCCAAATTGTCTGCATGATTGTGAACAAGTTTGAAAAACTGACCTCTGCAGTCAAGTCAAAGTCACCGCATGTATTTTTGCACTTAGTTGAGCTTGTTTCAATGTAAAAGACTATAATCAGCTCTCTGACATGATTCAGAGATCTTGATACAGGTCTTTATTTGTGATGGCTTCTAGACATAACAACACCAGCAAGTATAAAAGGATTCATTTGTATCAAACCCATTTAGAGAATTACTTCAATGATGCTAGTAAAGTAAGATTGAAGTTTTAAACAAAAAGTAAATTGTACATTAAATTAATCTTAGTACATAAGTATATATTGACGGTATTTGAGAAAAGTTTTTCAGTGACTTTCTGTCTATACCTTATTCAAGGTCAAGGCTATGATGATCTTATTACCATACTAGTCTTCAGAAAATGTAAGCATGAACATATAATTGGTGGTTCCAGAGACGGTTGTCTCGGGTTCTTCCACCAGTTATACTTGCTCAGCTGCCATGTGCTAAAAAATGGTGTTAAACCCAAAACAACAGCAATGAATTTTTGTGAAATTCTGTAACTTTTTTTTGACCAGTTGAGCATCAGACTCTTTTGAAGGCATTTGTTATGATTTCTCAGTCTCTCATGGAAATGTAAACCATAGAGGTGGAGTTAAAATGAAGAGACTAGTTGGGAAAAGAAGAATCCCAGAAATGGGGAATGTTAACTACACAGGAGTAAGAAGAAGCCTTGTTTTTTGAAGCTGCCACATGTTTCATACACCAGAATTCCAACCAGTCTTTGTCCTGTTAATTGACCTGGCAGGAATGAGATTCAGCTTCATGGTTGAACATCAGGTTCATCAGCAGTGATGTAAATGAGCAGTTTTTGTTTTATTAGGTAGACCTTAATATCATTCCTTGATGTTTCCAATCACAAGTTTGCAGGCCCTCTTGACTTGGACTGATGAAGGGGAATATAACCAAGTAGTTCTTTAGATGCTTCAGGTTCTTGAACTCACATGTTCAAGGTCAGACAAGGTCATTCATCAAGAAAGGACACCAAGACACTTTAACATCTGTACCTGAATGTAAACCAATCATGCATATGTACCAAATTAAGTTAGACAGTGACCACTGTAATTAACCTGAGATTGGAAGAGTCTGTGGAGTGATTTATTCCAAGTAGCAAAGAGAAGGCAGCAAGAGGGCCTGCAACAAATAGATATACTCTGGTTCTTAGATTACACTCTTTACCATAGTTCAAAGAAATACCTCATTAGTGTTGCTGGATATGGTCTTGGTTGTCTGTTAAATACCAGTAAATTACTTGTGACTGTCGTATGGATTTTTTTCAACAAAAAAGAAGGTAAAACAAAAACCAGACAGATTCTGTCTAAATGGTGATATAGACAGAAAAAAACATACTTTCTTATCATTAGAAAACAGTTGTGTAGAGAGATACATATACTTTCAGAATTCATTTGATTAGCTGATATTTTTTTGCTCTTTCTTCTGGATTATTATTTGCATGACAAGTATTTTAATAACTCAAAAGATTTTGCATCAGGCACCAGCCATCTAATTTTTGGTAGGGGAGGTTTGGGATGATGCTTAGTTTTTTAATTTCTGACCCTCATAAAGCTTGCAAAAACTATAACCGCTTATTTTTTTACATTTGTTTTATCCATTAACTGTAAAATGGTCTAATATCCCTTGTCAAAAGAAAATTCCAAGTGCTCTCTCTCATACTACCACCACCATTAGAAAATGTAAAGGTCATACATCAGAAAACCAACTTTAATACAAATTTTGTCTGAATTTTCTAAAAAAGAAAAAAAGAGGTACATATATTTGCTGATAAGTAACACCTGTATGCACCTGTGTAATTAGACTGTAAATCTTTCACTCAGCCATATTGGTCCTTTGCTTTTTTCCATTAATGGACATGAAAATAATAACCAAAGTTTAAAGAAAATCTTTAAAAAATTAGTTGTCATGCAAAATGTAAAATATTATGTAAATTATTCAGTTAAGAGTGAAAAGTTAGTGATAGAAATTTGTCTAAAATAAAGAAAAGTGATCAATTTTTGTTTGATCTGGAACATTTCAGTACTATTAATACTGATTTGTACCTGTCTGTATAGACATATTTGTTATTTAAGAAATACACCATCAGTCATAGTATTTTTGGATGAATTTTTATAATATATCCACAGAGGTTTGTATCGACACAAATCTTCAAATTTCCCAAATAAAACTTCACTACCATTCAGCCTTTTTTGTCTCTACTGTGATTCATTGAATAGGTGATTCAGTGATGGAAAGTTGAATAGGTTTCTATTTGATAACACAAATACATTCATCCTGAGACTTATTGATAGGAACTCTAGCAGTAGAAAGACATACATCATGCAGAAGATAATGTCTTTGTCCCTGTGATACAATCTTTAATTTCACCTTTTCAAAGCTGCAGACACAAAGCAATAAAGGTTACCATCATGCATGGCCTTATCTGACAAAGGTGGAATGGTCTGTTTAGGATTAAAATACATTTGTTAATCGATTTGATCAGTGACTGATACGAGGCTACAGGTCCTTGCTTTGAATACCGTATTTCCCATTGTAAAGCTTGGATTTATGCAAACACAGTGGACACAGATCTGCTGTGTCATGTAATGTACTTGTAGATTGGGGTTGATGCTGTGTTTTGTAATGGCAGATTGGGGTTGATGCTATGTCATGTAATTTACTTGCAGATTGAGGTTGATGCTGTGTCATGTAGTGTACTTGGAGATGCGGGTTGGTGCTATGTACTTGCACATTGGGGTTGATATTTTGGTCTGTAATGTAACTGCAGATTGGGGTTGATGCTGTTCCATGTAATGTACTTGTAGGTTGGGGTTGATGCTATGTACTTGCAGATTGGGGTTGATACTGTGTCATTTAATTTACTTGCAGATTGGTGTTGATATTGTGTTGTGTAATGTAATTGCAGACTGGGGTTGATGCTGTGTCATGTAGCATAATTGCAGATTGGGGTTGTTTTACTTACATGAAACTCAGTAGCACAAGTTTTAATCATCTGAAATAAGCATAAGGTTACAGTTTTGGATTCTGACAAAAAGGGCACAATTTCATTCCCCACTGTCACCAAAGCAGCCTGAATTTTGTACCATGGAGTGTCTGGCAATTAACATTACTCTGCTTGCATTATTATGATACAGTCGGAAAGGATTGCTATGGCGCAAAACACCAAAGAATACACCAGTCTTTTTTGTGTGTTTTGAATAGTGTCTGCACCGTTTTCAGATGAGTGTATATTTTAGACAAAAACAATACAATATGTGATTCATAAACCCCACCCCTTTCATCCTCACATTCAGACTAATTTTAATTTCTTATCTCTGAATGACTGCACACAGGTAATGGAAAATCAATAGTGGAATAAGCCATTACTCTATTGGCATGTTTTGGATCATTTTCTAAACAAGTCGGAGGCAGCACATGCCATCTGTTATTTCCTGTTAAATCTATTGACTCCTAATGACCCATGAATTGGTGATTGTCATCTTCATTTTTAAAAAAAATCCTGAATTTTAAAATTAAGTACTATATTTATGATTTATTTTAACATGCAGGAAATTAATAAGGTAATTCATAAAAATTATTACTAAAAATTTGAGGTAGTTTTTATTTAGAAAAGATTGACTCATAATTGACGCAGCTTACACTTTTTCAGTTATCATGTATATTTTTTATTGAGAAGGGAAAAAAATGAAAAAATTTATATAGCAAATTTAGAAATATACTTTTCATACCATTCATACTATTTATTCCTAACTACAAACTGCAAAGACTGACATTTGCCATAGAATAATGCATAATAAAGCATATTCGTTAAAAAAAAATAGCAAAATAAATCTTGTACCAGAATTGTATTAACACAGTCTTAGACACAAGAATCTGATTTAGTGAGACCATTTTGACTGCCTTCAGATGACTGGTCTTAATTAGAAGGCTTTATTATACATTTGTTCAAATTGGGGAGTTTCATTGTATATCGGCAGTTTCAAGGTAGATAATGAGACAGCATTAAGTAATCTGATTTGTGACTTTGTATAATTTTGTCTTCGATATAAATATTTTAAAAAATGATCAAGTAATTTAAATTACTTCTCAGAAATAAAATAAGAAGTGATGCTTTGGGTAAACAAGAACTGACATCTTTGGTGTAATTTATGGCCTAAAGTCAAACCATATTGATATATTTGGGGTAATTTGTAGCCTAC
>QKMX01357922.1:88360-106780 GCA_003401595.1 Venustaconcha ellipsiformis | reverse complement strand
AGCAGCTGCCTTGCTTGGTGCTCAGCATTAAGAGGTTAATATTAAGACTTGTCGGCCTGGTGCAAGGATAATGTGACTTGGTGAGACATACATGTCTGTGTCATGATGCCCCAGTGCTAGCCATCACTTTAAACTGCCACAATGCAGACATAATAGCGATATGACTAAAACTTTTAAAGCTACATTAAAAATCTAAATCACACAAACACTGGGTTTGATAACTGTACAACAGAGCTAAATATGAGTGCTGCGAATAATACCTTATAGGCTCACCCCATGTTTAATACTCCACTATTTATATATATTTTTTTGTACAGACACCACTTTCTAGGCCATTCTGACCCCAAGATCAGTAGGCTTCTTCCTTACCCAAAGTGCAAGGCATTTACAAAGTCTGAGCCAGGTCTGTGATGAAGAAATATTGTTACTATGGCTTTTTTTTTTACCAGCCAAAGACTTATAACTTTAAACCCAAAAATCAATAGCATTTTTCATTACCACAAAATCTAGTTAAGATTCATGTTGTGGAACTAATGTTTTTCTGCAGAAACTAATTTTTCATAATTTCAATCCCCCTACATTTGACATATTGGGTTCTTCCTTACACCAGTTACAAGCCATCCATAAAGCTTGCTAACTGAAGATGTTGGAGAACTCCAGTTATTATACAGAAACTTATTTTATTATTTAACAGTGACCATGACATTTGACATTTAAAACCCAGAGTTCTTCCTGACCCCATGTACAAGCCAACCACAAAGTTTGGTATATGAAAATAATGGAGAAGTTAAACTACTAAATTGTAAAAACCATTTTCCTTTTTTCAGTCATACTAACCTTGATATGTGAGGTAATGCAATCACCAGAAAATGAAAAGTAGTTCATTGTGAACTTACCAAGAGATTTTATGTAAATACATATATACAAGGTGTCAAGAACCTGAGCATAATGCAGAAACTTTGACACTTGCTACAAAGTGATATCTGTGTCTTGCCTATGCTTCACAGGTTAGAAAAAAGATTTTACTACAGGCCATTAAAAAAGACTTTTAATTGCATTGTATTGTTTACCGAGAAGCAAAACAAAATTTGTGTACCAACTTATACCTACTTACAATTTAAAGATACATGTCTTAAGTTTCTTACAAAAATCAGATTCAAAATACAGAAAACTATGATACACAGATCTGTTGTATATAGAAGTATGAAATCAAGAGTGATGTAGGTAATGTATAAGTAAATATCTGGTACAGGAATGTAAAGGTCTGCAAACTTGAACTTTTAACATAAATTTGTACAAGTTAGCGTTGTGTGTTAAGTATGATACAGGTAATGAAACTCAGCTGAAGAGATTCTAACTGAAATTAGTCTTTCTGTAATAAATGCCACTCATACAATCCATGCATCACAATGAATTTTTACGCATGCACGAAGATGATTAACATTCAACATACAAAAAAGCCATGAATTAACAGTGAAACACATTTACAACAGACTATAATGGGATGAGTTACACTGCTTTTCTTTTGCAAAAACAGTATTTCATTGAAACAAGAAAAATATATAAACAGCATGAGCAATGAATATATATTAAGAAAATTTGTTCCTTATGAGTTGATTAAATCTAGACATGAGGTTATTACTGGGAAGCTTCCCCCATACCTATTTAGAGATATGTCTATAAATAGTCTTCATTATTGATGACTTCTCTATACACGTTTCTCAAAGTGGAAGACATATAGAAAAAGAGAACCAAATTTGACATAGGGTGAATGACTAAATATATTTAGCAAAATGGAAATGTTAATTGAAGGCAATGAATCGTTCCAATGATTCAAAACAACAAGGATGGATTATTGATAATAAACGGTTTATACCTGATATGCTGGTAATGAAAATAAAAATTTACTCTTCTTGATAAACATAACTTCTACAAATAAGGCACTTGTTGCAATTAAGATTTGCATAGAATGAAGAGTTAACTAACTCCACCTTTTAACCTAAGCTGTATGTCAATCATAATTTATTCACAGCTTTCATTAATGGCTACCAAATATCAAGCTGAACTATTTGTTACACTGTATGCAGTTTCATCCAAGTCTGTCAAATTTAGAGCTAGTGTAGGTCAATGATCATGAAATACATAGGTAGTGTTCAGTATACAACATGTACAAATTAAATTGTTGTAATTTCACTGTCATTTATCTTAATTATTACAAACTTTCACTATCCATTGCTCTTTTAAATAAAGGATATAATTTTCACAAGAAAATGTATTAGAAAAATGCTATATGATGGAGTAGGTTTGGTCACCAAGCTGCATAGTCTGGTGATTTGTCAATTAGAATGGAAATATTAAGACTGGCAATAAAGGTAAAATAATGACACTCAGTTATTCATAAGGTTCCATAACCAGGATCTAGCTGGTAAATCAAAGTCTGATGAATCTGATGCTATGAAAATGAGTGACAGCTGATATCCTTATCCTAATTTGATTTATTTAGTATACAGTTTAAATTTGTAACAGCAATTTACCTATTTCTTTACAGAAAATATGAAATAAGTTTGGCTTTCTATCGAAAAAAGGTAATGATTTATGGGAAATTGTGGTACAACACTTTTATCATTATGATCAACATCACCTATTTCTATTGTCTGGTGAAATCAGAACAATATTTCCAATATATCTAAACCTTCTCAACTATTTTTATATAATTTATCAATGGTCTGAAGAATAGTCATTGTCCACTTACAAGATAGTCCAGTTTATATATTTGCCAATAAAATGTTCTATTAGCAGACAAAAGTTAAATGTATGAAAGGTCATGATAAATTATTTCTGCTTTGTCCATACAATTCAAGTCCCATCTCTGAAGGAGGAGTTAAGAACCAAGTGAATGAAGCTGGTTACTAGTCAACTAATGAAAGAAACAATTATTTCTACATATTATATGTGGGATTTTCAATTAAGTCATCGAAAAGTAAGTTTTTCCTGGTCAAGATGTTCTAAAGAACCTTAATAGATTATGATAATTTCAACCAGTATAATTTATAGAAAAAGATGAGAGGCTGATTCTTAGCTAATTAATCTAATATGTATTCCTCTCTGTGGCACACACATCATAACCATATACTAGATTGTAGAGATTGATCTTTTTAAGATATTTTCACAATCTTTCTTAATAATGACTGCAAATGGCATGAATTCTAAATCACATTTTAAAAAAAAACCATCTTGTAAGGATTGGAATAGACTTGGAACAATTTTATGGATGAGTATAAGAATGCAGCATTAGAGAAATAAATATTCAAAGCCTTTGGCAAGGTGTGCTGAAAACAGACATCAGAATATATATGTACCTGTTTGTAAATGAACCAGATTATAACTAAATTTCGATGCAAAAAACAATGTCTGGTTTTATTTGTTTCCTTTGTTTTTACAGATGAACATGAACAGAAATGTAAATATTAAGCAAAACTGTCTTTTTAAAGCTGTGTAAACTGAGAGAACACAAAGTCTGTCATAAATTGAACCTGGTTCATTTGTCTAAAAGGTCCAGTTTAGCTAGTCTGGTCAGCAAGTCATCTCATATACCTAGGCTAATACACTGCTCCTTCAATACCTTGACATTTTTCCTTGAATTACACCCACATACCCTTCCGAGAGTGATCAAATCCCAATATCAAAACCTGGCAAACAGCTGAGCCAGAAGAGTCCCCAAATATATGGGTGGGAATACAAAGTGTACGTGTTGTGGTCAGGAATCAAATCTGGTTCATCTGTCTTGCAGTCTGGCACACATACCACTACTGTATAGCAAGAGTAACATGAACAGCTCATATATACACAACCCATATTTAATATTAATAGTATTATTTTTATTAATATTATTCTTTGCAGATAACTAAAATTTATGCGCACAAAGCATTTTTCTTTCTTCAGTAACAGTGACCTTGATTTCTTATCTTTTGGTCCAATATGCTTCTTCGTTATTGCAAATCAAAGTCTGGTCAAGGCCTATGATGAAGTACCAATGTTATCATGCAGAAACTGTATTTCTTCTTTTGGTCAATAGAGACCATGATCTTGATGTCAAAATCAGTGGGCTTCTGATTTTACCCAAGTACAAGCCATCTTGAAGGAAAAATCTTTTCAAGGACTTGTTGCTTATTTTTGATAGATGTTAGCTCATCAAAGCTGATAAAGGTCAACCTAATAAGCATTGAACCTTAGACTATAAAGCTATTAAATCTCTGTCTTTAGTGCATCAAGTGTAAAGTCATTGCTCAATCCAGGGTAAACAATAGCCACCATGTCTGCTCAGTCATCTGGCATATACATCCAAGCACTGACAATGGAGTGAACTAAAAATCATTCTCACCAAAATGTATAAATCAATATACCTATTTAAGGAAAAACAATAGCTCAACAATGCTTGCTCAATCATCATACACACACAGGCCCGAAAACAATGCCATTGTTGAAATATATTTATCACCATAACTGTCCAGGAGCAGTTTTGGTCATTGCCAAAGACATGTACCTCCCCTCCAATTCATCTTACATCTTTTAACTTCTTAAACATGAATACACTGCCACATTATGTCTTTCACATAAGTTTTTAAGTCATAATATGACTTTATCCATGTCTAAAATCTGATGCATTTCAATTTTCTTGAAACGTAGTCTGAAATGCTGACATCAGCTTCAGACCATTCAGATATTCAAAGGCCATTAGTCATTGTAATGACATGTTTCATGTACTGTTGTTGAATACTGATTGAACAGAACCATTTAGGTTGAATGGGGAGAAAATTTGCTTTTACAATTAGACATACTACTCCCTGTATTTGCTCTGTAGTAGTGCAAAGCTACGAGTTATCGACGTAGGTTTAAGTAAATATAGAGTTCATTTAAGTTATTGTTTCCCTGTCTTTTTGGGAATGACCCAACTGGGTTTTGGGGGTTGGGGAATCATTCAAATGATTTACTCCCAAAGTTGGTTGAAGTACCTTTACACCTGTTGAACTAGTCATCTGAAGTGTATTATAGGTCAATACCATGAACAAATTTTCAGTTCAAACATATTTCAAGCTTTAATACAAATTTCTTTTCAGAAACTCATGTCTAATTTATGCATTTTACAGTTAGTCAAGTACTTCTGGACATGTCCAGATTATATGAATGTTTCCAAGTGTTTCATAAGTTAGTGTGAGTGCATTAGCAAGAAATATTTGGATTTAAATGGAACCTAGGCGAGAAATTCTACAATTTATACTTCTTTGTGCACATTTTGATTGAGTCATTATATGAATTTTCACTCAGATCTGTTTACGAGTAAACATCACCATTGTCAATTTTCTCATGCCTATAGTGTTTGCATTACAATAAATAAATATGAAATTATTGTTATAAGTATTTCTCATGTAATATGCATATATTTAAATTGGTAACTAAAATTTGTAACTATCAATGAAGTCCTATAGTTTTGCACCCCTCCCCTCCTTGTCTTGTATAGCTATTTTCTTTAAATGACTATGTCAGGATATTACACAATGTTACATAACACAATGGCACTTTGCAGACCCTGACCATTATGTTGTAGTGGGTTTCACTATACTGTGTGAACAATTTTTCCCCTTACAGTCACCTTGACCTTGACTTTTGACATTTTGGCTTCAAACAATCCATAGGGTTTTTACCTACACCACGTGCAAACCATCTACCAAGTTTAGTAAGTGTAGATGGTGGACAATTCAAGTTACTGTGTAGAAATGAAATTTGCAACATGGACATATGAATAAGTAACATCAAAATACATTCCACACCTGGGAGGCATATAAAAATACATTGCAGAAGTGTCAATAAATGAAAAAATCCCTGACAGCTTATAGCTCTGAGTAAACAACTAATGGGCCATTTTAGACATTCTTTTGTATAGATGAAATCGGACTTCTACAGAATGCTAAAATATTTACTTGCAAAAACTTTAACACAGAACCTTAAGGCTGATGCTGTGCAGAAAAACAGAAACCTGCCACTGGCTGATGGATGCAAGGATAGGTATCTGAATCATTGTTTGAGCAAGAAGATATCACAGATGTGTCATCAGATCATGATTTGAGCTTTGAGCTGAGATTCTCAAATCCGTCATTGACAAATTTGGGAACATAACAAAACTTTAAGCAAATCTTTATAAATATCTTTAAGAAAACATAATAAAAGCAAAACTGGGAATTCAAGTATATACTGGAAAATAGTGGTCACCGGTGGGGGTGGGGGAAGGGGAAGGAAGGTGATGGAATGAGAACTGGCAGGAAAGGTATAAAGTATACAAGATGAAACAAGTGACAAAGTGACATGTTACTGTAAATATAACCTATATTACAAAATGTATATGTTCTTGCTCTATATACAGCAGTTTATGCACACACAAAAGCATGAATGCATAAGGTTATATTATGTGTAATGTTAAATTCATCACAGAAATATAATATAAACCAGCTGTTTGATAATGTATAACTTTGACAGCACATATATTAATTACCTAATTACTTAGCATCACTCAAATAACTTACTCAAAATCCTTAAACTCCCTATAACTTACAAAAACATAAAATCTCCAAAAAACACAAACAAAAGATTTTGTCCCCCAGCCTTTCCAATATTTGTTCTTCATGCATGGTTTGTATTACTTTCATTCCAAAGTGTTAGAGGACTTTGACCTGCACATGAAAAATTGTGAAAATAAAATTACATAGATTCTTGGCACTTATTAATGACCCAAAATGTATCCTGCTGTCTCTCCCCTCCATCCTATGTTTGCATATTTCATGTACTCATAATACCACATAAATTCAAGTCAAATCTTGCCCAGATAACATGTACTGCAATTGTGTTACTTCTTACTAATATTTAAATTCAACTCCAAAATCTAGCGTGAAAGGTCCATGTCCTCTAGGTTATCAATGTTGCCTGCATTCTAACATGTTGCCCATTGACATAAACATGGCCTAGGTTATCAATGTTGCCTGCATTCTAACATGTTGCCCATTGACATAAACATGGCCTAATATGATTCATTCAGATCTACAGTCTTTAATAGACACAATAACAAGAGTACTTCAAATGGCACATGATATACACGTATTGTGAATTTCTTCCTCCTACTACTAGGTACATTCTGGAACTTTTCGGATGAATTTCCATTTATTTGTTAAAAAAGGGCTCAATATAGGATTGATTTAAAGATGAAAATATGTTTGGTGATTTTAACCAATTTGGGAGTTTTGTTAAAGAATTGGCATGGATCCCGACAATCCACTGTCCTACAATACACCCTGCAAAATCCATGATCTTTGATCTAGGGTCTTGACTACTTTATGATATGGTGTGGACCTGCATAACATTTCATACAAATTATAATTTGTATTGGTTTATTAGTGACAACCATAATAAATTAACAGGCCAATGAAATAGTATTCATTCTTGTGACCTTGACCCTAATGCTGGGGTATGAAGAATACATGAGACAGTGTCAATTAAAGGCATACAACAGGCTACAGTTTCATTAAAATATTTAAAGTGGCATGCCAGACAAGGATCCAAGTCACAAAGTTACATTTACTCATGCTATGACCTTGTTCTTCAGGCGGGGGACATAATATGCCACACACCATCTTTACTTGATATATGACTGGCTAAATCTACATTAAAACATCTTGAGTGATTCATAAATGATAAACTGGACAAGGATACAGAACTACATTTACCTTTGATGTGACCTTGAAGCTGGAGGTGAGGCTATGATAAGTGACATACCATCAAGGCATGACATATTTGGTCTAATTTCATCAAAATCTCTATCAACTGTTACAAATTTATGGGCCACACAAGCATGTTGACAAACAAATGGAAAATGCTATTATCACAATATGCTTGATGTTAAGATAGACATATAAAAATGCAAAAACATAATATATCCATTTCAAATGGAGATAAGAATAAAAAATGGACATACAACTGACAGTCATAAAACTGCTAAGATCATGAAGAGGCAGCATGTAAGGCAAGGAAAGCAAATATTACAAATCCTTTAGAAAACTCCTCCTTCACAATATCTGTTTCACCATCAATATATTTAGTTTGGCTGCATCCAAAACCTGTCATACTTTAGTTTATTTAATAAAACATTAGATGCTGGAGATAATCAGCCAAATTCTAAGGATCCAGTCAAATAGTTTCCTCATCTTGCATTGTCTTTCTATAAAAGTGTCAACAGCCAAATGACTATCATTCCTAACTAAAGTTCAATTTCTGAATGCAACCGCAGTTACAATTCAGTCCATATATTGGACTGTCCATGAGTTATAAATCTCGGTGTGTTCTTATTGCTGTTATTGCCTCCAGGCTGAGCTTGTCTGGAACTGGAATTTGTTAAAACCCCATCTCTGAAGTGTCCCTCTCTCTTGGATGGTGAACTATATGGTGCATTTGACTGTATTTGGTTTCCATAATTTATCCCATGTGGGTTACTAAAAGGTGTGGATTGGTAGTTCTTGGTTGGTGGATAATTTGTTGAATAGGAGGAGTTTGATGGGTGCTCAGTTCGCATGTCACTGCCTGTCTGGTAGAATGGATGCTGAACAAGGGTTCCAGTCCGTGGAGATGACTGGCTAAACTGAGGCTGAGACTGTTGGGATGAGGCATCAGCTCTTGGTCTTCCAGAATAATCTGTGATGGAACCCTAAAAGACAAAAAATAAAATAGATAAGCCAAATAGCTTGTAACAAACATGGATTTCAATATAAAAAAAAGTTTAGTTCAAATGCAAAAAAATAGACTATTTTGATACATATGAAATGGAAAATTGTGTCATTATTTAATTTTAATATACGAGTACACTGTAAGATTATAATCTGTTGAACATGTCCATTATAATCGGTTGCTTTGGAGATGAAATATATTGAGAAAATTGAAATGCTGATTGCAAAATCTTGGGAAAAAATCTTTATTCCCTCAAACCAGATCTGCATAATGGGGAAAAAAAAAAACCCAAAAAGACTTTGCTTCATTTAATTACTTACTAATATGTGCTGAAGAATTCATTGTGGGCTAAGGAGTACCCAAGTCCCAAGATGCACTGAAATATGTTTACTAAAACTAACTTTCTTCTCCACCAATCAAAGGCATAGGTAAATTTCTATCTTCTTAGTAACACTGACCTTTTCTTTAGAGCTATGGACCCAAAGTCAGAAAGGTTGTTCTTTGGGATAAGATGAACACTTGTATAATCTGAGTTAAAATCTGTTCACTACAGCTTACATTATTATCTGGTAACTAAAATGAATGTTAGCTCAGTTTCGTCCATATTTATCTCAGCATGTCCACTGTGTCATTACAGGCATCTGCCATTAAGGTACTGATTCTAAATATGCCCAAAATGAAAAAGACTTAATGCTGCAAACACTTCCATATTTCTTTATTTTTATAAATCAAGCATATTTCTGCATAAATCTTTGAATGTATTCTCTCAAATACTATAGAAAACAGCTACATTGGAAGGTAAGTATGACAAAAAATGCACATTGATAAGAACACTCGAGTTTAAATTTAAAATAAAATCATTGTGCAAAAAAACTGAGCAATTATAAAAAAAAAATTTAAAAAAGAAACAAGAAATTTCATTTAAAAGATGTCCAATTTAAACTTTTGAAATCTGACAATTATCTGTAGAAGAAAAGCAATTTGAAAATCATCTGTTTGATATATCTGTTTCATTGTTTACATTTCTAATATATAATCATATACTAATGT
Organism: Venustaconcha ellipsiformis; assembly: GCA_003401595.1. Classification (NCBI taxonomy): domain Eukaryota; kingdom Metazoa; phylum Mollusca; class Bivalvia; order Unionida; family Unionidae; genus Venustaconcha; species Venustaconcha ellipsiformis. The sequence goes on along the minus strand of QKMX01357922.1, from coordinate 96,964 downwards.
GTGTGTGTGTGTACTTGTAAGCATTATCATTACTTTCTCTTTTTCTTGGAAACTGATGAAAAACTTACTATAATATTTTAGATTAAGAATATTTTTTTTATACATGCTTATTTTTATGATTTTGTAATATAAGTACAGTAATTTGTTGTGAGAAGTAAAAAAATTCTTCCATACTGTTTTTGATACATACACAAGTAAAAAAACATTACCTTATCATTACTACTTCAAAATATGAATTCGATTAAGAAATGAATAAAGGATCATACAGATATAACCAAAGTCTTTGATAGGTAAATTTGTTGATAGTTTTTATTCTTCTGGGCATTTATAAATTTAACATTCAACAAGACACTGTTAATTTACTGATTAATTAATTTATGTTACTTATTTGTTAAAAATAATAATTTAATTCATTCATCTGTGTATTCTCATAAAAAAAAAAATGTATGAAAATTAGGTTACAAAAAAATGTGAGCAAAAGTGAAGGTATGAAAATTATTACCTATTTTATTTGGCATGATTGATCAGGACCAACAAAATTTAATATATTCTTTTTAAGACAATTTCATAAAATTTGATAAGATCTTATGATTTATGACCAGCAGAACTCAAAAAGACAAACAATTAAATCAAGAAAGTTTCTTTTCCTTTCCAAGACATGATTGGATAGTGTTTAGAACAATACTGTAACACTATAAACAAGGATTCGACAGCTGAACACTATACCTAGCTACCTTATACTGTACAACACTTCAATACAATGTAATTGCTGACAATGACAACAGCATTCATATTGCCACCACTGCTGACACAAGAAATATATGCCTCATCTCATGCAAAAAATGTGCTAAACAAAAATAACAAGATCATAAAACAGCTCACTCATGCAAACTCCTCATGTAGTGATAAAACTGCACTCTTAATGAGTGTGGTATGTTACTGGAAGATCAATGACTGTTCCAAGAACATATTTGTTAGTAGTATTGATCAACCTAACCTGTCCTCTACATGTGCTGATTGTATCCACAAGTTTTCTGTGATTATTATACAATTATAAAGTGCTATATAAACAATGATGTTTTCAACACTATGGTGGTGGCTTAAGCTCTTCAGGGCTTCATAAAGGCAAAAGAAAAATCAAAGCAACAATAAACAATGCACAAGCTATATTTCAACTACATATAACAAAAAGTTCATAGCTAAAAAGCTAAGAAAAGAAAATAAAAAGTCACAACATTATTCATTATTACATGAAACCTGAAAAAACCACAATAACAGACAGATTAAAATATATTAGGGCATACCAAGGAAATTTGGTCAAATTTTGTTCCCTGCCTTTTCATGGTGAGAGGTTATCATTCATTAAAATTATAAAATTATAAAAGTTATAAAATTATAGAGTGGAAGAGATGGCAATATGGGAAATTTAAAACAATGTGCCATAACCTTGACACTGAAGGACAACCAAATGACATATCTAGTAATGATGCAATACACCTAGTGATGATGTGCCAGTTAACCAAATTTCATCCATTTAGCTCAAATGGTCTTAAAGATATACAACAAAAATGGAAAAGCAATTAGTCTGACCTCAAAGATAAGACCCCATATACCGATGTTCTGTGAATGAACCAGGATTTGAAATGTCTTACTGAAGGTCCAATTTCAATGTCTTGGTTGATGCCTTCTCCAATGATACATTTGGCAGAAAGATACAAAGCTTATCTGTGATAGATAAAAATATTAAAATGGGACAAGGTTCAACTGAACTTCTCCATATTGGTTATCCACCACAATATGAGGGAAATAACATTTATGACATGAAACAAAAACCATCTCTGATTGGGGCCAAATGAATCAGTGCATGGAAGTATGCATTGGTCATGTCAAGACTGATTGTATACTCATCATATCACTATGAAATGCTATTAAATTTAATAACCAGACTTGTTCTGGAACCTGTCTGTGCTGTTTTCATACTATCTTCACTGCCCTCAGGAATAAAGGAACTTGATTTTCTTCAGTACTAGACATCTTCCTTCATGGTTTGCTTGAAAGTTCCTTCATGAAGGTAGGACAATGTAAGTAAAGAGGTTCAGATAAATGAAATCTGGAGATGCTAGAATTACCCATCATTTTGCAAGAAAGGTTGGTTCAAATATAACTAAAAGGGAATAGTCTGGTGCCTCAGGTGGGTCACCAGGGGTCATGGGTAATGGCTTATTCCTAACAATTGATGGAAGGCCTGGAGAAGAAAAAACTGTTTTCTCTCCCTTTCTTGCCTGCATGCCAAAAAAATTGGGTAGAACTGCCATTAATTTGTTTGTCCATTGTTGAGACCCATCAGTGCATATATTCTGTTGGCAACAATCTTCCCTTCTCTTATATCAGGGTTATGGAGATAGGAAATTGCAATAAAAGTTAAAGGGCAACTCAACTGCCTTTTCTTTTCTTTCTTTTCAATATTTATCTAATGCTTCAATATCCATCTCTTTCTTCCTACTAAGCTCTGAATTCTACAGAAATCAAAATCTTTAAAAGATGTCAGCTCAAGTTGTATAATCATTAATCTGTTCATTGTTTCTGAGCTTAATCTGTTCATTATCTGTGTACTATGAATATTGATCTGTGCTGAGAATCCCCCTTTCACTCTGCTTCTGCCTGAAAAGGCATTTACATAGCTAGCTGAGTCAACTTGAATAAGTTGGGCAACTGTTCTTTGTTGTTCATAAGTCCAATTTTCCAGACCTAACAGGCATTATCTTTTGGATACATCTGCTCCAAAATAAAATTTTTCACTAACATAAGTACTTTTTCATTTCAATTTTATTCTTATAATATTTATTCAGTTTATCTTAACCCTTATTTGGATATATAGTTTTGTAGCATATGATCCTGCATGGCCAAACTATTTGAGAAAAGAAATGAAAATTGCACTCAACTTTTAAATTGTATTTTAATTAGGCTTGGTCTTCTGCCTTTTCTAAATTTAATTTTGAAACACTACTAATGGGTGGAGTGGTTGGCCAGTATGAACATCAGACTCAAATGTACCAAATTACTGAGCTTAAAATCACTCAAGTGGTATCTCCATTCACACATTCCCAAATACATTAATCTGACATACTTCATAACTTTAAAAATCTTTTTCATCATCGCTATCATCAGCCAGTAATTGCTGAATGAAATCTTCATCTCAAGGTGACTAAGCTGGGAATCAGCCATTGTTTTTTTATAGATAGCCTGTATTGTAAACATACATTTGTAAAACTTCCTTGACGCAAGGTTTAAACATTGACACAATTCTTGATTAAGGGCCCAATGTGTCAATCAAATTTAATTTCACAACCATTTACATCAAGCTGAAAAACCCAGAGGGACCACTCCAGTGACCTAAGTGGTTAAAGCATCTGCCTTTGATGCAGGAGGTCATGGGTTCAAATCCTGGAAAAGTCATAACAAGACTAATAAACATGGTACAAGCAACTGCCTTGCTTAGCACTCAATATTAAGAGGTGAGTGTTAGGACTGGACACACACATGCATGAATGCATGCATGAATGCACACTTGCACACATACTCCCACATACCCAGATGCAACAGTTGCTTACCAGGAAAAAAATGTCACAAGAAGCGCTCTCAACTAATGACTTATGTTATGACAAGGATTTTAAGAGTGTGATGGGTTAAATAAAAATTGTATACTGAAGAGTACATTTTTATATGCAATTTAATTTGCATAATTCTAATGTAATACTACTCTGGGTATGAATTCATACCAAATTTGCAGGACTTGTGCAGATGTACACCCTGAAAGGATCTCTACATTACTACTGATCACATTACGGAATACTGGTTTGGCAGACAGTCTGGCTCGGTTGGATAGCTTCATTAGTAACTTATGAATTTCACAGGAATGGTCAGTCCCATCAACTGGAGAAAAGTATTATGACCACTGTAAATGTACAAACTTATTTATATGGCTGGACTGTTTGGTTGGCAGTTGGAATGGCGTACTAGAAACAGTATATGCCTTGTGGTCGGATTGGCTGGTATGGTCAGGATTGGCTGACTGGCTATGGGGTCTGTCTGGACAGCTGGCTTGCAGATAGGAGTTAAGTGACTCATGACCACTGTAATTGTAGAGAGCTTGTTCATACTTCTGGTCAGCATCATAAATGGTGTACCAAAGTTAATGCTTTGTGGTCAGGTAGGCTGGTGTTGTATGGATTGTATGGACATGTCTGTCAGCATGCATTGCTCTGGACTGTCCATCTGTGCCAAATTGTCAAAATGCAAATCTTCACATCTAGTTGGTTTTCTTAATTGTCAAGCACAGATGGGGTAAATGGTAGCAAGCACTCAAACCTGATCAGTGTGGTTATATGTGTTGTTGAGCAATCACTCCTTATTTGCAGTATCTTAGACTTATTCCTGGTAGATTATAATATATAAACACCATTTCTACTCAAGATAATGACATCACAGCATCTGAAGTCATGTATAATTCCAAGACATGACTGGTTTTGCCCGTGCTCTCTACTGTAATCATGGATACAGTATGTTTTACTGCTGTTTCTGCATCTTCATGGAAGGTAGGTACAGATAGCAACTTGACATTGCCCATGAGACTAATTAATAATTCAATCCTATTCACAGATACAGTACATTCTGACACTATTTGTGTCTTCATCAGAGATAGAAAGGAATCATAACATCAAACATAAGAATTGACATGCATACTGTATTAACAGATTCAGTATGCTATGGCATTATTTTATATCTTCATGGAGAAGACATCATGACAACGCTGATCAGACTAATCAATGATTCTACTGTATGTATGGATACAGTATGTTCAGATGCTATTTCTGCATCTACATGAGGGGTAAAGAGAACATATTGACATACCCCATTACTATAATCAACATTTGGACATGAGGTGTATTTATTGGAGAATGCTTGTTTTCGAGACTCTTGATCTTCTTTTCCAAAATGTTGGACAAAGTATTATCATTCCAAAGCAACAGACACAGACATGTCTCATGTCCTCCTCCATGACCATAACACGTTTACATTTCTTGCACTTGTTTGTCATCTCCAGATGGACAGAGACAAAATGGCAGGGCTCTTATCAAGACTAATAGTCGTATGTGCAATCAATAATCTTCAACTATGAAACCAACAAAGATCAAATGAGTTAAAAAGCAAGACACAATATGGATGCGTTTCATTAGGAACACAGTCTACAAAGCTTACATCCTAAATCATCTCATCTGTTTCATTAGTAATGCAGTCAAGAAAAGCTTACAAACTACATAATCTCTTCTGTTTCATTAGGAATGCAGTCTAGAAAGCTTACATCCTAACTAATCTCATCTGTTTCATTAGGAATGCAGTCTAGAAAGCTCACATCTTACATGATCTCATCTGTTTCTTTAGGAATGCAGTCTAGAAAACTTACTTCCCAACTAATCTCATCTGTTTCATTAAGAATGCAGTCTAGAAAGCTTACTTCCTAATTAATATTATCTGTTTCATTAGTAATGCAGTCTAGAAAGCTCACATCTTACATGATTTCATCTGTTTCATTAAGAATGCAGTCTAGAAAGCTTACATCCAAATGATCTCATCTGTTTCATTAGGAATGCAGTCTAGAAAGCTTACTTACTAATTAATCTCATCTGTTTCATTAGGAATGCAGTCAAGAAAGCTTATTTCCTAATTAATCTCATCTGCTTCATTAGTAATGCAGTCAAGAAAATATTACATCCCACCTAATCTCATCTGTTTTATTAGGAATGCAGTCTAGAAAGCTTACATCCTAAAATGATCTCATCTGTTTCATTAGGAATGCAGTCTAGAAAGCTTACATCCTAAAATTATCTCATCTGTTTCATTAGTAATGCAGTCTAGAAAGATTACATCCTACATGATCTCGTCTGTTTCATTGGGAATGCAGTCTAGAAAGCTTACATCCTAAAATGATCTCATCTCTTTCATAATACAATAACCCTGAATTATTACGATGAACATAAGTTACACAATAATTTGTCATTTACATAAAAATATTCAGACCTTCAAAGACAATTACTGGTCAGTTGGATTATCATGATCTTAGCTACAAGGACAAATAACCATCTTTATTAAAATCAGCAGAAGTTCCTGAGTAGCAAGATCATGACTGCTTTAAGTTTTAGGACCATTATCTGCAGAACAATTACCCAACTAGATTAAAATGGCAAATTCAAAGAATTATAAGCAATACGTACTAATATGGCCAAACGTTACAAGACAATCAGCCATCTGAATGACTAACAGCAGATTCAGTTTGCCACATGCCCATATACCTTTCTTCATCTTGTTGCTAGCTTGGCAACCAACTTTGGATTATGTGTATATTATGAAGCAACTTTGTTGTACCTCCCTGGACAATCTAGTTCAGGTGATGAAGTGGCAACTTTAGTTTTTTTTTTTTGCTTTTAGCTAATCAGAGCAAGCCATTTGTAAATTTATTATTTTCTAATCTTGCTGAAAACAAGGTTTTGCTTTAGGTTTACCAGCAATAATTATGATACATCAATCGATACATAAACATCAAATAATCATTAAATTTGCAATGTATAATAATGATATATCAATTCATTCAGTTACCCAGTAACTACTACTGATTACTGAAATGTCTGTAATTTTTCATGTCCTAATTTTTCATACTCCATCAATCATTACAAATAATAACTAATTTTTTGCCCTCTAATTTTTATTTCTCAGATATAATATTTATATTACCTGTTTCTATGTACATAAAGAAAGCAGTAAAAAGTAAACTGAAATTACAGACAATACAGGTATGTATCAATTAATGTACAGACAATACAGGTATGTATCAGTGAATGTACAGAGTTGCACACAACACTTAAGCCTTATATGTTAAGATATATCAGTCAATGTAAACATATAATTACGCATCAGGTTTACACTGTAGTGACATATCAATCACTATTAATAAAACATGATTCATAATATTTGCCATGTGGTATTAATCAATATAAAAACCAATACACCAAAAAAAAACTTTTCTCCAAACTAGCATGCACACAGCCAGCAATATACAAGTTTCACAAGTGTACTGGGCAAAACCAAATGAAATGCTGATGCAAAATCTTTCTATGATGAGTATAAGTTATAAACAATGCTACATCATACGTCAAAATTCTGGTGAGAATTATATCCATTAAAAAAAAATGTGTTCCTGCATTCTTGACTAAATCTTTTAGAAATACAGTCAAACCAACTTTAATATGAGCTTGGTTAATTTAAGATTTCACTTAAAATGAACTTAATAATTTTCAAATTATTCTTAATTTTTTAAAATGTATTTGATCTTATTAATATGAATTAAAAAGATCCATTTACACTGAATAGAATTTCAGACCTGCTGGTTACGAATTAAGGTGTAAACTCATGCTGATAAATGGCATCAAATTCACAAATCCTGGATAATAGAAAACAAAACACCAATTGGCTTTCATGAAAGAAGTATTGTCCAAAGGCTTGCTGTTGCTAAACAATGCAGTCAAGTGTCCAACTGTTCCAAAAGCATTTGAAATGCACTATGTTCAGTGAACTTTTTGCACATTATCTCTATCTCTCTCATCTAGAGATGACAAATCCCCACCCCTCCCACATCACAAGCTTATGTAAAGACCCCCACTACAATATTGTCTAGCACTGTTGATTTTTATACCACTTATACTAGCACTTTACAGCCAAGCATCCGGACTATGCATACCACTCATGCTACAGTTTATTTCCATGGCAATACAAAAAAACAGTATAAACAAAATTATAAGTATTAAAAGGAATCTTTACACAACTTGCTTGGCATGTGTACCAAGTTGGAACTCTTTTAATTATTCTCCAGAAATGAAAATGTCTATTAACAGATAGATACATTGTGGACACAGCAATAACAACATTATCCTCCCAAAAGCAAGTGTGTGTTGTGTGTGTAAATAAATAGATTTCTCACGTTTAGTAAGTAGCTGTGAAAAATATACAACTGTCATCATAAAGAATATTGGTTCTTTTCAAGTACACTATTAACATTTCATGTCATTACCTATACCTGACATTTGAAACACATAAACATTTTATTTTTAGAATTTAAGGCATTTACTTGAAATACTTGAAGCCTATAATTAAACTCCACAACTCGACTTAAATTTAAACAAAAAAAATATAAAATTCATGACATTTTTCTTGAATAGATAATGTTTTTATTGTTTTCTGACTTATCTCAAAAAAGAACCACACTTATTTATAAACAAACAAGTACAATAGAAAATAAATGTTTCAGTTACCTGAACCAAACTGAAAACTGTTCTGGTGGCCTAAGTGGTTCGAACATCTGCCTCAGACACGAGACTTGGAATTCAAACCCAGGTTGAGTCATATCAAAGACTTATAAAATTAGTACTGGCAGCTTACTTGCTTGACACTTAGCCTTTTGAGGTTATTGTTAGGACTGGTTGGCCTGGAATCTGGATAACGTGACTAGGTGCAACATGATGCTACATGTCTGTGGCATGATGCCCCAGTGCA
>QKMX01357922.1:31019-48799 GCA_003401595.1 Venustaconcha ellipsiformis | reverse complement strand
CATACTAAACCTAATACTTCCGAACCAACCTGTAGTAGCCAAGATGCTTTGTCAAATTTGGTTATAGTCTAAGTGATTTGTAGAAAGTAGTGATTTAAATATTTTCTAGTATTTATAGCTTCATGCCAATTCTTATAAGTCCAATAATCTTTGGTAATGTTAAAATGTGGAAATAAAAGTTTGATTTATAGACATCAATGGCCACAACTCTTCGACCGATTGACACAGAAGGCTGGAAACAGAACTCAATTGATGTCTCATCCATATAAAACAACATGTCAAATTTGGTTCAGTTTTAATAATTCCTATGAAGGTTATCTTGAAGATAGAGATGATTACAATAGGCATCAAGACTTTGCCCTTATCGGTGGATGATCACCATGCAGTACTGGGAGGATGATCACAATGTTCTACTGGGATGATGATGATTACCATGTTCCACTGGGAGGATGATAACCATGCTCTATTGGGAGGATAATCACCATTCTCTACTGGTGGGGGGATAATCACCATGTTCTACTGGGAGGATGATCACCATACGTTATTGGATTGGGAGGATAATCACCATGCTCTATTAGGAGGAGGATCAACATTCTCTACTTTGAAGATTATCACCATGCTCTATTGGGAGGATGATCACAGTGTTCTACTGGAGGGATGATCACCATGTTCTAATGGGAGGATGATCACCATATTCTACTGGGAGGGTAATCACCATGCTCTATTGGTAAGATGATCACAATGTTCTTCTGGGAGGATGATCAGTATGCTGATGGACAGAAAGATGGACAGACAATATATGGACATTATTACTATAGACCTCCAGACTTTGCCCTAATGGGCAGATTATTTCCATGCCCTATTGTGAGGTTACCTTTTGCTTGTGGGAAACACAAGTAAACATGTCATTTAATTGTTTTGCTCAACTTGGTGTCTGACCTGTATCAATGTAATGTTTTATCGCCAGTAAAACACAAACACAACATGCAAGTTGCTGCTGCCACCAATGTTATCAGCTGAAATACCTATAACTATGCTTAAACTGGTGAGAAAAGAGAATAAAACCCGACCAAAATTGCCATAAAATTAGTACTTTTAGGATTTTATAACTGACAGAAGGAAAACATGGATTGTATCATTCAAAATTATTTTCTACTGAAATGATTCTAAGTTTGAGACATCTGGACTTATAGCAAAAATGGAAACTATCCAGCACAAGATTGAACATTTACAGAAATGAGTCCAGTCCACTACATAAATGCTATTAAAACAAGTACCTGTATACATAGATCTGATGGTATTTGTGGGGTTCTGAAAATGTATAAATATTTATGTAAATAAAACATGAACTAATTCAGATCCTAACCTTAAATCAATTCTACCACATGTATCCAGTGTTTAGTTTGATTAAGCCACTAAAGAGTGCATGAATGACCCATAAATGCAATTGCATTGTTCATAAATGAGATTTTCTATGTACTCTTTGTATACAGCCTGTGTCGATTAAAACCGACTCACCCATGTTATCTAATCATATGCCATCAGATCTGTGTAGAGCTACAGTCAAAATTTACTCACTCACCTGTATCTATGTTTTGATCCCAAACTAAATAATTTTCCCTGTTTAGGGGTAGGCTCTCCAAGTTGGTTAAGTCTAGCAGAGAATGAGAATACATCAGTAATGGTTAGAAATGAAACACTCGGTTTTAATCTATATATGGATAGCTTCAGACCGCATTATCACTCTGCAGTGACTACTTGTAGCTTGTCAGATGGTCACTCTTGAGGAAAAAAGGCCTCCCAGTATGGTATGCAACATACATTTTAGTGATGTGATATAGCTCCATTAAGTTGTATCCCTTAATCTCAAAAGGCTCAATAATTACAAAATTGAAGGGAAATAGTAATTTCTCTAAGAACTCCTGATAGCAAAGTGAATGGTAGCTTTCAAAAATGCATGACATCATCATAAAAGTGAACAAGAAACTGATACTCTACCGGTGAAAAAGAACACTAAAAGTACAGAACAAAAGGGAAAGTGTGATGGAAAATTTCAGTACAGAGCTGTGAACTTGACCTTGAAGAGAAAACCCATAATGGCAGTTTGTGACATGTACTTACATACAAGTCTAGATTTTGGTCTGTAGCTAACAGCTCTACCATGTTCATTTAAGAAAACCAATAACCAGACACAATTTATTCCTTCATTTTTCTGTTTTATTACTTCTCAGTTCAAAACAATCTGCACTTTGTCCACAGACTCTAATCAGCAATCATGGTTACCAAGCAATCAATCAAAGTATGTAGTGCTTATATCTGGTTTTGAAATATGTTAATTCAAAGTAGTAATGAAACACATATTGTGCCAATAAATAGAAGCTGATGATCATATTTAGCAGGTAGTCACTGACACTAGTGAATTTATATACAAAAATCTACCGTCTACACATGACTAATTTGGTCATAAATGATTGCTCATAGCAGATGTTGCTCAAATTAGGTTTAATTGTATTTCATGGGACACACTATAATCCACGATCTAACATAATGAATTTAAATTAACATGAATATGAACATCTAACAAGCTACAGGATACTAAATCAGCAAGCATGATACACATCTTTGTAAAATAATGTACAGAGAGATAGATCATTGGTGATAATATATTTCTAGAATAGCAAGTGCAACTCAGGCTGAGAATATTTCAGAACTCATTATAAATAATTTCAGACCTCATTATAAATATGTTGAAACTTCTTGGAAACAAGAATTAAAAGAAATTGACAATATGTGATGAAAGAATGACAGAAGAATATAAAAAGTAATGATTTGATGATTAAAAAAGTAATTTTACAGTTGACATATAGTGATCACTGATACAGTCGCAAGACAGTAAGTAAAAATTCCAACCACAAAAAAAATTTAATAAAATGATGAGAATTTTAAAAAATAGTTTTCATTATAATATATTACAGACAAACAGATTCTCTATCCCTAAATGTCAGGCAATTGTAATTTTAAACAGAATGCAAAACAAGAACAATGACTGCATGATAAAGTTTTTATGATTACTGTTAGTCTTCCTCAAGATTCTGGTGCCAATGTCACATAAAATGAACATTATGTCACCATTGGAACCACAAGGACTCCTGTATTTAAAGATGTCAGTTCTGAGAAATGTCATTACTTCCTGCTTACCTGAAGAATGCTTGGTGTTCTAAACAACACTTCCACAGGTGTTTACATGCTGCTTTGGTTACCAAATCAAATGCATATGTGTGCTCATCATTCTGTCAGAGAGATTTTACTTGTGAGAGAATATTTATCTCTTAACAATAATAATAATAATATGATCTACTAAAATAATGGAAAATCAACGTGGACCAAAAAGCAAAATACAGCATTTCCTCATGACAACACTCTACGTGGCAGCCATAGAGTATACTGCCTTATAGTGAAACCATCTTATAATGAAGTACAATATGCATGATATCTGACTATTAGTTAATGAAATGGGATCTATGACCATTACTGCTTTATTGTAGAACCATGTAATAATGAAGTGATTATGGCAAGGGAGTTCTGTACAAGTAAAATGAAAACTGCATCAATTAAGTAATATGAAAACTGTATCAAGTAATTAATGTAAAATGAAAATTGCATCAAAAACATTAAGTAAAATGCTTTTAGAAATGTAAGGTAGAAGTGATAAGTGTAAATAATAAATATCTATATCAGAAAATATGCATTTTCCATGGCAGTAATGATGGAAGATAAAACAAAAAACTATTGGAATACTTACAATTTTGTCCTTGACTTTTATCATGAACACTTTCCCCTTGTATGTGACCTTCATGATCCTTGGCCTGAAAAAAACAGAGTAAACAATACAAATGCGACAACCTATTTCTGTGTGCAAAATATACTCGTAAGAAAATTCATGCATTTACTGCCTTGCTTGTGATGTGACAATGTCACTGCACCATAGTGAAACACATTAAAGTAAACAACCCTTGACGTCTGAGATTTTAACCACCACATTCCTCAGCAAATAAATGACAAATCTCATAAAAATACATATATTTAAAATGGAGGGGGACTTACAATCAAACGTGTTAAAATCAAACCTCAAGACCCAGCTTTGATGCTAGATGGTATGTATATAATCAGGTTGAATCGAATATCAAAAAAATCATGACTACACAGTTTAAATAAAGTTTAGGCATCCCAAAATAAGCACAGAAAACAGACATAACACTAAAAAAGGATAAAAATTTTAGAGACAAAATCAAATTGTTATTATAATCTAGATTCTCATAAAATGTCCATGACATCTGGAACATCGTCACTGGATACATGTCAATGCAAATGGAATGTCTCAGATGTTCATGCAGGTGGGTACATAGGGAATATTTTACATCTGCAAGGGAGTTGACACCAAATGAATGAATGGATAGATATCATCTACCTGAATTGTTTTGAAATGTGTCCAGAGACTACAATAAATGCATTTTAAACAATTAATCTATGTGTACAAACTTTGCTATATGACCAAAGACTACAATGAATTAATTTTAAACATTTAATCTATGTGTACAAACTTTGAGAAATTAAATCAAGAATTTAAACTATTTACCATATAATGTACATGCTATAATTTAATTTCTCTGAGGTATTAACACAAATTTACATAGTTTAAGTAATACACAGTGCATAATTCTCTGGCCCCTTGTTGGATCCCTCTTTGTCTACTATGGTTTCTCTGCCCACACATGATGTCATTGAAGCCAGTATATTACAAATGTGCAGTGGTTTTCTCAATTAGTGGAATGGGATTTGTATATTTTATGATGATGACATCTCAGACTCTGCAGATATGGAACTTTACATAAATGCTTCATGGTCTGTTGGTTTTGGGGGCTCTTTTAGAGGTTGCTAGTTTGCCAATTCATGGCCAGAGGAGCTACATCCTTTAGTGGTTCATAAACTGTCTATAGCCATCTTTTCTAGAATACCTTTTGTGCTATTAGTGGGATGTTAATAAAAATGAGAAAACAAATTATTATTTTTTTTAGGGAGGGGGATATATCAAAAACGTGTAATCTAAGTACATTTACACGTAAGGTATAACTTAGTGAAAAAAAAGCATAATGGCATGTATGCAGATGCTGCATCTGACTAACCAAACTATAAAACTTTATCTAGCCAGTATTCAACATTCAGACTTGCATCTTGGTGTCAACACTCAATTAATATTATTTCTTTACTTAAACTGCAAAATATATTGAAGGTATTGAAACGACTTCCTATTACATATAATATATTATGTGACATATGGCAGTGCTTGAAACACTATGGACTCAGTAAGTACTAGACTCTTATTAAAAATTGCTTGTGACCTGGCTTTTTAAGCCGTGTAGAATATGCTATTCGTGGAGCCCATTTTTTTAAGATAAACAGTCTGTGTATTTCAGACATAATATTTCATACAGATAAGCGCCTATTCATTCTGCATCTTACAGCATCTAAGACTGATGTTTACCATTAAGGGGTGGATATCAATATTTATGCTATGAACTATGATGTCCTTGTGATAGAGAAATTCCATCGTATTCAGATATTAGATGGAGCTCGCCCTTATGATCCATTGTTTCTCATGGAAAATGGTCATGTCTTAAGTATAACTTTCTTTATCACTACCATTAAGGCAGATTTCTTCAGGTTAGGTTATGATTCACATCGGTAAAATAGACACTCCTTCCACATGGGGGTGGCTACCAGTGCTGCTAAGACTGGAATTCCAGACCATCTTATCCAAACTTTAGGTCAATGGTGCTCTAATGCATACTATAGCTATATTCAGGTGCACCCAGACAGAATTATCTTTAAACGGAAAAGATGTCACAGAATGAGCCTCACTAGTTGGTTCACACTTGTGTCAATCAATAAATTATTATTTTCTATACTTAATGAGACCATCATACAATTTTTGAACACCTCAGAAACATTGTATAGCTGTCCCTATGCTATACTAACTTTTCAGCTGTATCATCTATTAGTGGACATGTGAATTCCTACCTGGCTATCTAATACATATAGCTAATATTTATACCTTTATGCACATCAGGGTTATCATGCGGTTCCAAACCTAGTCCATGCGTTTTCCATGTTATTGCGTTCTCAATCATTATTATCTGTATTTATCCATACATTTCCTTAAATTGGGGGTATTTGCTACAGACACATTGTTCCATAGTCACAGCGTACCCTTCACTTCATTTAGGCCATTGCCAAGTTTCATGCATTCAAAACTCTGCTACTGAATCCCAATTTGTGTCAGTACAACTATTATGCCCATATATACCTCATACCCACTTCCTACAGTACATATATGGAGTATTGGCTGATGTTTGTTATCATAGCATCCTCAGGATCAGACTAGAGTTTTGGTAATCAGTATCCCTATATATGACCACTCATTCAGTAGCACAGCAACACAAGTTGTCAGATGGATGCTTAGCAGAACCATCTTCATTTACACTATGGGATGAAAAATGTGTAAAGTTTCTTGGTTATCCTTAAAGTACTTTAGGAAGAGTGGCAATAACAAACTAGTGCTAATGGAAAGACAACCAATGAATGACAACAAATCAGAAGTTCTTAAGGTTCATGACCAGTAGATCTAAAAAGCTTCAGGAATGGTGAGTAATTCAGTCACACAAATATATTCCACCTCATCTGCATTTCACCACTATCTCCTGATGGAGATGAATCTATAGTTTAAGTAAATACACAACTCTCCTGAAAAAAGTGAAGTAAACTGACTATTCCACATGGATATCTTTTGATGATGACCATAATATGTGCTCATTTTTATATCAATCAACTAAATCCAGCACAAAAGTGTCAAATTCATAAAATTCTGTCATGCATTTCACCCAGATCAACTTCTTAAATGATGACATTTATTTAGGCCAAATTTCACAGCAATACGTAATTCAATCAAATACTGCAAGAAATACTGCACAACTACTTGTACTAATGAGATTGTGTCATACACTGCATTAATAAAAACTGCAGAACCAACTTGATTTAATAAAGATGCAAATCTTCAGGTGATGAATGAAAAATATTTATCAACTTTCTCAGCAACTTATCAAAACCTGTGGGACTAAATGCACTAACTAGGTTGTGTCCAGAACAACAAAACAGACTGTACAATAATTCTTATAAAATCAAGATGGTGTTTTATATCTTAAGGTGATGACCAGAAAATTTACCAGGTTTCACAAAACTGAACAACAAAAAGTGCCATGAAGGACACATTATACATACACGCCTATTTTAATTGTCCTCCTTGTAGGAACCAGCAGGGCCATGGCTGACTCTGGAAATTTCTGACCAATGGGTCTCAATCAACTTAACTTTGATGACGTTGTTTGGTCTTCAACTAAACTTGGACTTACCATTACCATGACCTATGATCTCTAGAAACCTGAATCTTTATTAGGCTAAGTGCCTGTCATTCACAAACTTTGGTCAAGGAACTTGCTCAATAAATAGGTTATTCTGAAAAATCCATTATTCTCTGACCACAATAACTCAATCTTATGACTTGAAAATCAAAATGCAATATTTTATACTTTAGTACAAATCCTCCAAACACTGGTCACATTATGTGGCCTTGAAACAAGGCAATAATGCAAAATCTATCTTTTTTCCAATCAGTGACTTTGACCTTCAGCCTTTTGGAACCAAAATCAAAAATTTTCTTTTTTACCTAATGTACAAGTCATCCAGAACGTTTAATGAAGGTGCATGGCAGATCAGCATCATCTGAAAAAATTCTGAAAGAACTTCATTCCAAGACTTTCTGCTGAATTCGGTCAAATTTTGTTGAGCAGTTCATAAGAAGAGATCATTTATAGTTTAGCAAAAGATATAAATATTCATTCATTAAGAACAATGCTTGAAAATAATTTCAGATATGTGTTTGGACATAATTATAACTTACCAAAAGTAATTGCCAACCTTTGTTTTGTTCTTGTAGACAACAATACCTGTAGGAGTGAGTCCTAAAAAATACTCTGTGTTCCCCTCCCCCTGTAAAAAAAAATATCAGATTGCTTACAGATACAAATGTTTTCTACATTTGAAAATGACAAGCACATGGCATTTTTTACTATTGAAATGATATAATTAATCAATCATCAGAACCCACTATTGATGCTACACATCAACTGTTGCAATATATACTGATATACTTACTATGATACATCTCATCTCATTTTGTCTATGATCACTAAAATAAACTCCTGATCATTTCTGAAAGATGTTTTTCTCTTGCTGGTCATGTTTACTACACAATTCAAAATTATGTAATAACATCACATAATCATTTTGTCACTGTTTAAAGCAATGCATTGCAACCCAAGAAACCACAGGAGATATCAAACCTCATTATGATGTAATAACATGATTCTGCTATTTAAGGGATAATATTATTGTAAAAGAAAACAAAAGAACCAAAAGTATATGAAAGCTTAAATAACTTTATATAACAACAGAACTAAACATATATGAAAGCCTAAATCACTTTCAATTTACTACATTATGTTATTTGGCTAAACTTTCTTCTTATAGTCATGATCTTACTAACTTGTAAAGCCCCAACACCGCTGTTTATCAGAAATGTCACCATTTTTCCAGTGTAGTCAAAGTATTGAAGGAAAGAAATGATTTGTTCAAAAAGCTATCTGATGTAAACTGTTCTTTGAAATAATCAAGATGCTACGTTTTAAATCAAATATTCAACCGTAATTCAATCAATGGAGTAAACGTAATTCTGATCTTTTTCCAGAGTGGTCCAAAAGTAGTTATGTGATAAAATCAACAAATTCCATTATAGATTAATCCAATAATAACAACATTTGCACATGGCAAACAGATTGTTTTGAAAGGGAATGAAGATAGGCAGGCCTCTTTTTTTAAAAGCTGATCTGAGAAGAAAGTGTGCATTAGACACCAGTAAGACTTGGGTAAATATTGGTGATCAGCTGGGTCACTATAATATATACTGAAGGGCGACAGTCCAACATAGAGTGAAGTTAGTTTCTCATGTTTACAACAATGATGTCATCAAATCTTGTTTGCCAGCTTTTGAAGGAAATCAGTTGACCCATGGATTATGAATTTGTACACATGTGAAAAATGGCAGGGTTTTCTCAGTTCAAGAAAGAAATTACATCATAACATGGCTCATTATGTACTCAAAAATTATTAGGGTTTACAAGAATGTTTTTCAAATCTGACCGAAAACTTATGTTTTTGCCATTTTTTCCAACTTCTTACCATTTTTTTTAAGGTAAAAATGGAAAATAATGAAGACAAATGCCAATCAAATGATCCATCATGACTATGACCCTTCCTTATTTAAAAAACTCTAATTATAGAATGTGCCTTAAATGAATATGCATATAATAAATGGATAAATGAAAATGTATACAAAACTTTTATTTAATCCATGAATTTTTAATAGATATATGGACGATTAATTTCATGCACTGGTACTGATAGCCTAGGATTCAAGAGTCAAAATGATGAATATAGTTGAGTCACTTGGTAACATCGCATTAATTTAACGTGTCCTTGTTGCAATAAAATTTATTTTGGAACTCAACAACACAAAATTACACAGAACATCAATATGGTAAATAATAAAAAAAATCACAATATTGAGATAAATGAGAAACCTTTTCATCATTTATAAATTTGCCATTTGTGCCATCTACTCCATAAACTAACAGCTTTAAACGTGGAGACATGACTAAAGTGAAACATCACTTATCAAGACACAGATTATCTGGATTATTCATTACTACCATATCCTTGGAAATTATAATTTGTAGCAATGTACATGTAATTGTACATAAAACTAATTTGCAGATCATGATGCCAACATAGAAAAGAAAAATAGAAATCAGAAACAAATACAGACATGATCAAAATATAATCTCCTACAGTTATAATTACTATCACAGAATGAATAGCAAAATTATTAAAGTAGAAATAAATGTACTTTGGATAGAGGGAGCAAATTCTTACATATAAATGCCACTAAGTAAGTGCTGGTATGACAAGATGTAATTTATCATACAGAAATATCAAGTTGATCAAGCACTCATAACAGTCCAATCAAATGCATTCGGTAGCTTAAGCTTATAAAATTAAACATGGAGTAAAGATAAATGACAATTCAATGAGTGATACAAGTTAATCTACCTGCACAGATGTGAGAAGAAACCCATGTCAATGGAGTTTCTCTTGATCAAAGCCCTTTGACTGTTGTATTAATACAACAGACACACATAAAATGACTGTCCAAAACACCTATTATCATTCCTTTGTGAACAGTCTGTGTAGCTTTCAATTAATTCACATATCTTAATATTTTTATTGTTTCTTCATTTTCTTCCCCACAAAAAATGATACATTTTTAAAAATAATACTGCTTTCTGACATGACAAGTTTACAAAAACTATGACATACTATACATCTGGCCATTTGTTGATTATAACAAAGAACTGACAAAATATTCCTTACAATAGTGTTACCAACTCTGTTAAGGATCACATTTTCTACACATTTTACAGTTACATAAAACTATTGTCAGAATCAATTCATTTTCCACTCAAACTAATTCAACTAACCTCAAGTTCTTAAGTTCTGCTGCTGTCATGCACATAAGCTGGTAAAAAAAGTACAAATACCTTTTGTGTGATACAATGACAATATACATAAGAAAAAACTGGAAATTACATTTCAACTCTTTTAAAAATTTGACTATCTTTTCTCTACACACCCCAGCTAATAGATGTCATTTACAGAATATCAGTGTAAAGTAAGATCATCCAAAAGCAACTCACCAAAACTGGATGGAGATCTACACCATACATATCCAGCCATTTAACTTTATCCAGGAACCTATACTCAGCAACTGCTGGTACCTGGCCCCTGAAAGCAATGAAAAAACACAGTCTGTTTACAAAATATCTTATCTCATTTGGCAGACTGCTTTCAATTACCTTCAGTTTACAGTATACAAAGTATAGGTTTTTAAAACCACCAGACTAGAGACTAAACAAAAACTTAAATTTGATTGAGAGATCCTATATCTATCTCATTAAAAACCACAGTCTCAAAAATGTCATTTTTTTAAACAATATCCACTAATGGTTAATTACAGTGGTCAGATCTGTAAGTGAAAACTGAGGGATGAAGCATTTCTTTTCATTGGGGGAGCCAGTCCGATAATACATTTAATAGGCCTGGAATATGTTGAAGTTCAAGGTGGATTAGTTGTTGAAGATATCAACTTAAAATCCCCAGCAAAAATGCAAAGGTGTGGGTATCTGGTCCCTCCATGCTTTCTGAGATAATTTACCAAAGTGGAGTTGTCAGACAAAATGACATCACCAATTTCCATGTAGATTAAATCCTCATGCCACCAATGAAAAGCTTTCAGTATGGCTTTCATCTCAAGGATGGTGATATGCTAAAGATGATCCTGAGTGAACCACACTCCACTGGCCTCATGGAATGATAGATTTGCATCCAAACCCTATGCTTTCACCTGTACACACAGTGATCTCCAGATTTCCAGAGGTTGTGAATGCAAGGGAACAACTAACATGAGCCATCTGAGGCTATCCCATATTCTGAGATGGAACCTCATATATATGTTGAGACTATTATAGGTTGGTCCATGGGACAAAGTCTCAGCATCCAATAGAGAACAGAATGATTTGTAAAAAAGCAACTTGTCTGCTGCTGCCGCATTGAGCAAACTCAGTGGGTGCAGGAATTCTCAGTGACTGTCCTTTCTTAGAACTGATTTTGATACCCATTTCTGTGGGAGACATACTAAGTGTTTTGAACTCAATAACTAAATGGATAAACTGATGAGTTGGTACGAATTCACTGCTTCCAACGGTGGGAAGAAGACTAACAAGGGCTATCATTTCTTCCTCAAATGTATAATTTACTTGCTGTTTTAAAAAAATATTGTCCAGGTAGTAAGATGCTGCAGCCATGGTGGTGGTCCTGAAATTGGCCATGATGCTGTTCATAAGATAAGACATGAAGATCCAGGGAATGATGTCGAGTCAAAATGGGAGTGCCCTGAACTGATAAATTGTTTCCATGTAAATGAACAGCTGGAACTTCATGAAAGTTTGCTCATACACATCTTGCAGCCCTATACTGGTAGCAAAGTCTTCCTCTGTAATGGCATTTAAAATCCACCTTTGTGTTTCCATTTTGAACCATGTCGTGCAAATGAAACAACTGAGGGTGCTTTAGTTTATGGTCAAAACCTGGTGATTTTAAACTGTGAATGATCCCTACTGCCCTTTTCTGAAGACTGATTTCTTGCTGCAGGATATCTGCTTTGAACATGTCTTTGAGGATGTCTGTAGCTGAATTGATCCTGAACAATGGAGGTGAGTTTAATGTGATAATGAAATTCTCTTAAACCACTTGATTTGTCCTTAGGGGCATTCTTTCTATCCTTTTGCTTACTTACTTGTTTACTTACTTGATTATCCCTCCTTGGTGCCTTTGGCTGTGTATGAGGGCCACCAGAGAAACTGGTGGTTTGTTTATGTATTTCCTTGACCTGGCCATGGAGAAGAATTCATAAGGGTATGACTGCAATCTGCAATCTTAGCTTGACTTGTGATGGTTTTCAGAAAGATGGAAGAGGAGAGCACTGCCTCTTACATATTTGTTGCTGCTGTTAACACACTGGCCAGAGTGTGCTAAGCAGCTCTGTTCAGGAATCATGCCATTTCAGAACCAGAATCCCATGTGTCCTGTGGAACTACAGCATGGAGATGATAGTGTTTTCTGCCTGTTAGAAGACTGCACTGATACATTGATACCAAGTCCAATGTAGAGTCCAGTACAACAACATTCATGTCATGTGTCACTAAATGACTTCCAGTCCATGAGTCCTGAGTAGCATTTTGACATCCTGATGGCTGCAATGTCTACTGCTGGGGTGTCCATGTGAAAAACTGGAATGTGTGTCTTACAAAACTGCCCACTAAAATTTTATGAATGACATGACTATGAAAAGAAAAGTCTATTGATATTATGGTCTTGTAATTGTCTGTTTCAGGAACCCAAAAGGGTCAGACTGTGGTAGGAGTCTGAACGTCGGTTCATCCTTTTTGATTAGTTGGTGTTGTTGTTTTGCGTTTAAAGCCATTTTTCAGCACAAAAAAGGATTCACATGACAGCAGGTACTGCTGGTGGAGAAAGAATCAGGAAAAACACCAGTAGGACCTTCATACCACCATGAAGCTACTGATAAGCTTTCTCACAAACTCACAATGGACAATGGCTAGAGATAACTGTCCAAAGAGGCCAACCACAATGCTTGCAGAACATCCTAAGTGGGATACAGTTATTTCCAAACAATCAAAAAGCAACTGCATAATTTAAATGGTAAAGTTATCAGAACACAGTAACATCTTGTACACTGGGGTACCAAACTGGACACCTGGTGTTGGAGTCACCTGTTGCATTATACTGAGAATCAATATCCATGAGTACTTGTGTGACATGAGATCAATATCCATGAGTACTTGTGTGACATGAGCTATGCAAAGTGGACAAAGACCTTCCATCTTTTGGTATAAATGGTTAAGATCAACTGTTGTGATGACCCTTTGCAATATAAGACATACGACAAAGTCTGGTCATGAAAGAACAGAACCATTTTCTTGCACTACATTGTCCAGTTCTACTGTTTGGACCAGTTAAGGGATATTTGATCCACAAAACTGATCAGTACTTCTGATGTGCAAGACATTATCTGAGGAGGCTAGCTTTAATCTAAATCTCGCTCAAATATAGTCAATAAAGATTACTGGCTGTTGAACTTAAGTGGTATCAGGCCTGCTGTTTGTGCCAAACAAGGTCTGTTAATTTGAGGGTGGAACAAAAGCTGTCACTACTGATGACCGGAATAACTTGATTACTTCATAGCTGATTAGCCTTTTGGAGTGCAATACTCTTTGAAAATAAATAATTCACCACAGTAACATCCGCATGTAACCTTATGGCATCCTCTTTCCTCAAAGTGCACTTCTGTTACTCTCCTTTAACTACCCCCCAGTAATATAGCCCAGTGACATTTTTGGTCAAAGCTGCAGAGATCTGATATGTATTCCTGAGTGGCAACTTGAGAAAGCAGGATGGTCACGATTCCCATGTTTCCACTGCACTGTTTATATAATTTATACTTTATACTGCCCATAATCTAAATCTGTAAGACGAAAACAGAGTAGACAATATATATCGATATATATATATCGATAACCAGGCATGCATCATGCTTTATTAACTCAGAGAGTACCAATCTACACAGTATAAAAATTAACCTGTAAGAATGGCCCACGCAGTACCCCATCTAGGAAATGAATTGAATTGAGCTTCATTATTATCACATAGGAAAAGACAATTGATTGTCAATACCAGTAAAATCACCAATGTGATAATATAAGAACTATGAAATGGATGCTATGACTAGACTATGTATACTAAAGTTAATTGTATATACCCAAATGCAGCAGAAACTAAACCAATTTGAGCTTTCTACAACACACAATTACAGCACATAAAATACAGCTACACCAAAGTGAAGGGACACAGTAGTTACCCATGCAGGTACGTATGAACAGCACCTGTGTGTGCAAGTTATAATTCTACAAGACTGAATATGTGGTTATTAAAAAAGAAAAGAAAAAAAGTGGGCAAATTATTACTTCCCCTCAAAGGGAAAACTCCTCCAACATGCTTTAATGTACAATACTTAAACAGTTCATGTGGTTTTGAACTCTAAGATATCTCATCAGGAGATAAAGTTCTAGTTGGCACAAGTACAAGTATTCATAGGATTTGGTGCTAATTCCTGTTTACAGGGAAATCTCTCTATATAGGCAGATAACTCTTAAATACAAAATTTTAATCTGAGATGGTTGGATTTGCAATGTAGTAGTTGTTTCCTAAGGTGTAATGATCAGGTAACATATCTGAAGAAATCACCATATCATACCCTAACACTGTTCATACAATGAAAGTCATGTATCATACCCAAAAGCAGTCTATTGTACCCTAATATAGCCCAGACAATTAATATTCGTGTCATGCTAATTCCTAATTCAGTCCATGACAATGAAAATCACCGTTTTATACCGTAAAGTAGTCAAGACATTTCAAATTACTCTGCCATACATACCCTACTGCAGTCCAGACAAATCAAATCAGTTTAAATCAACTTTGTGTTATACTCTATTTCAGTCCAACCATGAGAATCACATTTTCACAACTTATTGCAGTCCAAATAACGATAATCATTTCTCACAACCTAATAAAATCTAGACAATCAAAGGTCTCATACCCTAATGCAGTCCACATAATGATAATCATTTTCATACCCTAATCGCCTGTGGTAAAAAGCGATTCTATCTTCCAGTTCCTCAGTTTGGTTTGGCATGAAGTGGAATTCTGACACATAACCCTCTGGAAGTCTACTAGGATCATAATCCCCAAGCTCAGCTAAAAAAGAAAGGTAAACAGAATAGGTAATTTTATTACATGTTAAAAGAGCAAAGAGATGTATATTTCTGAATTAAGTGGACTATTAGATAATTTTTTTAACGAGGAAAGCAATTTTTATGAGGTACTAACTTTATGAGGTACTAATTTTTACAAATTTCATGGTTGCTACAAACATGAGTTTAAAACCAAACTGAACATGATGCTTTTCCAAATCCACACGAGTTAAAACTGATACCCAGAAATAAATTGAGATGCAAAATATACAGGAACTACCTACAGTACAGCTTACATGATTTTTCGAAACACTACAATTTGCAGTGGAAGTGGGAAAGAATGGAGAGGAATGAAAAAAAAAAAACTCAACAACCTATCCATGAGTCCTGACAGGTGCCAAAAGAGAAGAGAGAAATAGATCATTTATTTAATTGTACACATACAGACACACACACACACACACTCTCACACAGTAAGGATTGTTTATTATGTTCTGGTATAAAATGTTTCCTCTCATAATACTTGGGGACAGTGGTCCAAAGCACTCGCCTTGACTGATCACTGCCACCTCACCTCTATCCATAAAAGGTTGAGTCTCAGGCTCAACCAATGTGTGTATGTGAGAAAGCTGCCAGTAAATTTCTCATTGGTTCTTACCAGGGATTTCTCCAGGTTCCTCCTCTACCAGTTATACTAATTATACTGGCTGCCATGTATAGCCTATCTGCCCTGAGAAATGGTGTTAAAATGGAAATAATGACAAACAACTGTTATAAAACATTTTACTTTAATCCCCAAGCCATATTAATAACTAATTTGAATCCCAAAGTCTTTCTTACAGTATTCCATTGTTAAAATGTTTCATTGGTTACAATTTTTTATTTGCATGATCTGCCTCAGATAATAAGCTCAATTATTATTTTTATCATCTGATGTGCTGAAGCAAGCAATGGCAGTCTTTTAAACAAAGGAATCAGGTAACAAATCTAAAATAATAACACATCATTCATAATCATTAAATAACAATGGCTTAACAAATGTGCCAGGTTAAAAAGACAAAATCACAAATTCATAACTGGCACTTTAGTCTCATTGGTTGCTGACCATTTTAATGTAATTAAAGCACGAAAAGAAATGATTTAGTTCTTTGACATTTTTGAAAATACAAATTAGAAACATCCTTGCTCTATCTGTATGTTGAGTGAATACAACTTCTTTCCCATCTTAATTAATAAAAGACTAATTTACTAGTTGTTATGCTTTTGCACAAAAGTGTTCTCACATAAAAGTGAAATTAATTATTTAGTGAGTGATACATGTACATGTATGCTGACACTTTCATCAGTTGGTAAAACTTACTGGTTCATCTATTTTTTCTTCTTGATAACATGTATATATACAAATGTATGTTTCTTTAAACTTTTATTAGCTTTACACAATTCTGACAGTAATCATACCAGTATAAACTTTATGTCCAATGTCATCAGCATGTACATTTTGAAAAATAAATGAATCTAGATAAAATGTTTCCCGTTTATAACATTCTAAGATCCCCGTCCCCTCTGACACATTATAAACATTATATATTTTGTATTATGCAGTGTTCCACAACTTTTGGAAACATTCTGGAGGCAAACAAATGTCCAGTGACACTAGCAGAGCCAGGCACATGTATCATAACATGGACTTCTGGGTAAAAAATTAATGGACTTCAATCTCTCTTGATAGTGCAACTGTATCAAGTGAATTGTGGTCTGTTTTTTTCTAATCCATATGTTATTATTTCTCCTGAATTGGGTTTAAAATCACAAAATCCATATTTCATCACCTGTAACAAAATCATTCAAATGTCTCCCATTGCTCTTTGAGATTTCGTAAGATGTCGTTTGGCAACTTCAACCCTTGCCTGTTTTTGATCAGCCATCAACAAATGTGGCATCCATCTTGCACGATCCTTTCTGAGCTTCAAAATGATTTTTCAAACAAAGAAAACTGTTGAAGTAATGCCCATGATAATAGAAATATCTTTCAGTGTGTATTAAGCATCTTCACCAATTGTCACCTTCAAAAAAGCCAATTCCCCTTCAAGTATTGTGGACAACAGTCTTCCAAACAAGTAATCTCATGGACAGAGGTCTCGCTAGGATTTTAAAATTAGG
>QKMX01357914.1:27166-41911 GCA_003401595.1 Venustaconcha ellipsiformis | reverse complement strand
TTATTGGGAAAGGCTGCCTTGGTGTGTTATTGGGAAAGGCACCATTTACTCAACATAATATAGCCAATAATGTGCAAGACTTGCCACTAAAACTGACAACAAAAAAAAATAAAAAACAACTGACCTCCAACCCCCTTCCAAACACTTCAGAGGTGGGTGCAAAGCCTCACACCCCTCTGTTACTGAGCTAAGTGTACTAGGAGATGAGGTAGAGGACTGTTGGATGGATGCAAAGACCAACACAGTATCTCTAACACTGCTGAGTGGAAAAAATATTAGCATCGGTGTGCACAATATCTTTAAATGTTTGCTAACAGTAATTACAAACACACAAATAAAAGACATCATTAGCATATAGTTATTTCTTTTACTTGCCATGATTTTTAATTGTCAAGTCACATATAAAGTGCATACTAAATTTAGAAATTACTCTTAAATACTGATATTTACAACATACATTAATTGTACATAGCATCAGACAAAATAATATGGAAATAATTAATGACAATGACCATATAAAGTGAAAGCATATACAAATAGGTACAAAATCACTTAAAATGAAAAGAAACTATTCATAACCCCTAACAGTATGAATGTATTTTGATCATAATTACTTTAACTACTAAACTATTTCCTTCCACATAAATATCTGCCTCATTCAACACACTTGTTAATCAATAAGGAAATCAAAATCTGTACCAAGCACCAGTTAAGCATTAACAATGAAGTATCTTAATGTAACAAAATGGGCATAAAAATTAAGTGTTTATAATAATAAATTACATTCAGGCACAAGTTTAGAGAAGTAATACATATAATACATAAAATTATGCTTACTAACAGACTATAACAGCTTTGAACATAAGCTGCAATAAAATAACCATTTTTATACACATTATATTGCTTGAAATATCTGATTCTTTACCTTTTGAATTTTAAAGTATAATATAATTTTTATGCCTGGAGAAAGAAATAATTTTTTTTCATTTCTTTGGCTTTGTTTATGGGAGGAACAAGAGTACAACTGTGGTGTGACTTCCTGATGAAAATGACTCCTAAATGGCTGAATTTTTCCATACCTTTATTTTAATAAATTCAGGATATGGCCTGATATTGCACACCTGGCAATCTAAGGCTTCAAACACAATCATATTAATAAGGGCACATGTCTTGAGCTGAAAGACACTAATGTCAACATAATTTCAAACTAGATAAATAATTGGCATGAAAGGTGTTCAAAATTTGATACAGGATGTCCTTAAAACATTACTACCAAGATGTATTAAACCTGGCTCAGCAATTCTGGAGAAGAAGTTAAGTGTAGGTGTTCCATAAAGTTGCTTTGGAAGACGTGCTAGAAATGCTATGGCAGACAATTTTTCAAAATGCATATCCTAAGAAACACCCCACAAAGTTCAATCAAAACTGGATTTGCGATTCATTGGAAAGGGATTAAAAATAGGTTTTCCACCTGGTTGCAAAGGTAGTTGAGCCACTTCTCTGGGTGCCACAGAAGACAGTTTTGAGGCAAACAGTTCTAGCAAGTTTTAACAAATCTAGCTCAGCTGTTTTTGGAGAATTTGCATACAGGTTTTCCAAATATATAGATCTTAAAAAAACATTCTTACCATGTTTGATCAGATTGACCTGGTTGTTACTGAGAAGCTGCAAAGGGCATGGAAAAATGACATGCATGTAAAACTCACGGTCAAACCATAAACTTATTTGGCCTTATGGCCAGGTGTACTAAAAAATTCCTGTTAGGCATGTAAACTTTCATATATCTACCACAAATTATATAGAAGACATATTGCTTGTGACATCAAGAATCTATTAATATTATACAGATTCTGTCTTAACTCTTTCCTACTGACACTTGTACAATCACAGCTGTATATTCTTTCTCATGGCACAAGGAGAACGCAATGCAAATTGTTAACTTTTGTTAACTTTTAAAATTTTAAAATTGAGAAAAATTAATTATATATTTCTAAGAATAGAAACTGCATGTAATTTTAAATATGAATGCCTTTTCTAATACATGATTTATCTAGATATCAAATTTCCTGAGTGCTAGTGAAATATAGTCCAAGATATTGTGGTTATTACAAACAAGTGCTAAAAATTATAAAGTCACTCAAGCATGCAAATTAAGCCACAATGATGTAGCTTTGGTGCAGTGGTATTACTTTTTTGTTGATATATATAGCTGCATATTATTTCTGATGAGTTCAGGTGAAATAGAGTCCAAGATATTGTACATGTAAGAAACAATGGGCCAAAAATACAAGTCACTCAAACTTGTCAAAATAACCCAGTTTTGGTATGACTGAGTGACTTCCTCAAGATGTGTCTAAAAATTTTGCATAGTGTAGGTGAAATAGGGTACAAGATATTCAGTGTAATGAACAAACAATAGAAAATACCAAAAATCACTCAATCATGCAAAATAGATCACACTGACCTAGCTTTTAGAGTTGAGTAACTTTCCCCCAGATGCATCAACATACCAATTTTATAAGTGCTGATAAAAACAGGTTAAGATATTGTCGGTGCAACAAACAACTGAAAATACAAAGGCCAGTCAAACCTGAAATGATTGACAGTGACCTAGTAATGGTATGACTGAGTTACTCTACCCGAGATTGCATCCACATACCAAATATGATTAGGTCTAAGATATTGATTGGATAAAGAAAAATGGGCAAATGGGCAATGAATAAATGAGAAAACAGAAAACACAAACTATATTCCTTCATAACTTTTGTTGGCATGAACAGAAAAAAAAACAAGCAATGTGTATACACAATGACTTTACTATAAAAAACATCTATGTGTCTAACAACAAACAAATTTCCTTCCCTTTGGATGAATATATTTTTGGGATCCTTGAAACAGAATCTTTGGACTTTTGGTGAGCCTTACTTTGGTTTAAAATTACACTATGCACAGCTTGTATTGAGGTTTCTTTGATATTTTGGTTCACAACCCAAAAACCCATTCAGAAAAAAAGCTTCATTAAATATGTGGCTGAATATTTGCTACTTTGCTTAAGAAGATGCTGCTTTCTTCTTTCTCCAGATGATTCCAACCAAGCAGCATCACTATCATCCAAATTCCAATTGTTTGCTTTTAAGGATTCACATGTCCCCAGAAAATTTACATACCCAACTGATTACGATCAATTAAACAAACAACCGATTTTCAGGACAAAATCACTATCTTCCAGAGATAACTGGCAATTTACAATATTCAGTAGAAATTCAAAACAATCTAAGTGCTCAAAGCCCAAAAATTTCATTCAAGATGTTTTTTTACCTTTTAGTCTTTTGAGATCATAGATATAAGAATATTCTACATCTTAACCGAGGGAGTCATTCAGGACACATTGGGTACATGAGTGATTGATACTCGAATGATAAATATTATATCTGTGGATATGCAACATGCAGAAATGTGTTCATGGAACATGAATGCCCCACTTCAATGATCTAAAGACAAAACTAAAACAAGCATGACAGGTCAACAACAGCAGCAGCATATCATTGAATCTAAATCCTGTGATCCATGTACCAGATCTTGTTTCCATGCAAGGCAAAATTTCATGAGTACACTTCCATCCATGTAACAGGATCTAGTTTTCTAGTGATGATAAAACTTCATAAGCACATTGTGCAATGTCCATCCAATGAGAAAAGTTCATGAGCACATTGTGCAACTTTCACTCAATTAGGAAAGTTCATGAGCATATTGTACAATTTCCATTCAAATAACAAAATTCATAACACATATAAAACTTCCATTCAATAAGAGTTCCTCAGCACACTGTACAACTTCCATTCAATAAAGAAAGTTCATTAGCACATTGTACAATTTCCATGCAACAAAAAAAGTTCATCAGCACACTGCAAAAGTTCCATTCAATGAATAAAGTTCATCAGCACACTGTAAAATCTCCATTCAATGAGAAAAGTTCATGTCAGAGCACATTGTACAATGCCCATCCAATGAGAAAAGTTCATCAGCACGCTGCAAAAGTTCCATTCAATGAATAAAGTTCATCAGCACACTGTAAAATCTCCATTCAATGAGAAAAGTTCATGTCAGAGCACATTGTACAATGTCCATCCAATGAGAGAAGTTCATGAGCACATTTGTACAATGCCCATTCAATGAGAAAAGTTCATCAGCACACTGTAAAACTTCCATTCAATAAGAAAAGTTCATTAGCACATTGGACAATGCCCATTCAATAAGAAAAGTTAATGAGCACATTGTAGAATATCCATTCAATTAGAAAGGTTCATGAGCACACTGTAAAACTTAACTAACAAAAGTTAATGAGCACATTGTACAATTTTCAAGCAAACAAACATATATCAATTGTAATGTCCTGACTTTTCTTCAAATTTCATGAAATTAATGTTCTTTTATAGTCTTAATGCAAAGACTGTATAACACATACAGTTATGCAACACAAACCAAAATGGTGTGAATGCATAAATATACCACTTTAAGAATTACATTATGCACTCTGTAAAGTCGGATTTAATATTCCTGTACTAATATAAAATAATCCACATTAGAAGCAAACTGCTGAGATTCTGATTAATCCTAAATATCATACAAAATTGGCTGCAGTAGCTCAATTGGAAGAGCATCTGATTCATAATCCAAGAGTCCTGAGTTCAACAACCACCCAGGCCAGCCTAGATCAATGGCATTGGCGTTTCCATGCCAATGTGTTAAAAGGGCCATTAAATCTAACAAAACCAAATTCCATCATTTTAAGCCAAACATTCTTGGTCCTATTTATCTGAAAGATTTCATGAGGCCAGAGGATTTGTCTATTTGAATGCAACCACATTTTCAAAAGAAATAAAAAAATGGCTTTGGATGAACAGATGAACAAGATGAAATCCTTTTTTCTCCAATAACAAGTGCTTTCTTTTTTGATATGGCATACTTCTGAAGTCCATGCATTTTTCATGAATTAGTGCAGGTATACACTTTAGGATCCTTATAAATGAAATCATAAAAGTGTGATCAAGTTGTATGTTACAGATCTTCGTTGACCCACCCATTTGACCAGGAACAATAACACATCCTTATTTGGACACTGTGATTCTTTTCTTACAGAATAAATTCTATTTCTTTTATGCTAAAGTAAGAAACATTTAAATCCAAAAACTAACCTTTGAATGGGAAAATAAATTTTAGTCAAGAAATTCCTTAATCCTAAAATAACTCCAACTTTCAACATCTTTACTGGCAATAAGGATATATTTATTATACTTTCAAATTCAACACAATAATCTTTACTTCACAATGTTGCACAATTTCAGTTATATCAAAGGACTATAAATGTCCAATGCCAATAAAGGAATCATTCTGAATCCAGTTGCAATAAAGGAATCATCTAATTTCAGATGCCAATTAATGAATCATAGTTCTAAGTTCACTGCCAAATTATGGAATATTTAGTTTCAGTTCAATGTTGTGGCCCTGACAGTATATGACTCATTTACTCTGATCCACAGTGTGCAACTCCCTAAGCTAATTCTGTTCTGCATCTCTATTAAGACTCAGCTTCCTTGATTTAAGTCTGGGATCTTAGCTAGGTCACAATCCTGTGCTTTGGTACCATCCTTATACACCTGAAATCCATGACTGCAAATATCACATCCTAGTAGAATTACCATAAATTCAATCTCTGATGAAGAATTCACATGGAATAATTCTGTCTCTATTTAGCAAAAGTTTTGATACAGTTCAAATTTTACTAAAAGAGAATTCTTGAATGCTTATTTGTTAATACTGAATGGTAATCCATTATATCTTTGCATCATCTATAACATACACAGGTCATATAGACACATTAGCTCATTGTCACCACCCAGGTCATATATACACTGGTTCACAAACATAGGTCACACATAAACTGGTTCAGTGTCGTCTGGCAGATTCCATACAAATTCAAACTGAAATATAAATGAAATACGTCTTGTGAAAGTTACAAAATTAAATTACACTAAGACAAGCTTATGAGAAACAGTAAATGAGAGCAAAGACTGCATAAAACCTGGTTAAAACTGAGCATGCACAGGACGCCTTATTATCATTTGGGTACAGTAGTATAAACTCCCAGAATGCATCCAAATAGTCAGATCTATACATCTCTTCTATCTGGTGGCAATGCCTATTATGCAACATTTATTGTTAACTTATTACATGATTATAACTTTGACATTAAAAACTTATTACATGCTTTTTACCAATATATTATGAACTTATTACATGCCTATTACCTTAATATCACTACAATAATAAATATTTACATTAAATTCCTTACAACTACTGCATTAATACTATTATTTCTCACAGAGGGCTGTTCCATTTAAACATACACTATACCCAGGGAAGGCAGCTTTTGAAAATATATGCTTGGGACTTTGATATCACAGAGTTCATATTAAAATCAGATGAAAATTCTAAATTGCATGTATGGGTGAGTACTCTATATTAAATGTGCCTTTCCTGGGTCCCATGTATGTTTAACTGGAACAGCCCTGATACTGTCAAGTTCTTACTGACTAAAAGACTTCTGAACTGATAAAAAGTGAAATAATGCAGTGTCTACACAAAAGGCCATCATTTACATTTTATTTAAATTGTTGTAGAGTTTTGCAAACAAATTAAATCTTATTTCTTGTTTTGGTCAGCATGAAGCCAAAATTTGTCTGGAATCATAATGAATCCATTTTCCTCTGCATTCTCAAAGTTATCAGCCAAACTATCACTCTCAGTATTGGTATCTGATATCATGGCAATACCATCCCAATGTCACCATCTAAGACCATGGCAATACCATCCAATTGTCACCATCAGATGCCATGGCAATACCATCCCAATGTCACCATCTGATACCATGGCAATAACATCCAATTGTCACCATCAGATGCCATGGCAATACCATCCCAATGTCACCATCTGATACCATGGCAATACCATCCAACTGTCACCACAAGATGCCATGGCAATACCATCCAATTTTCACGATCATTATTTATTTTAATTCAGTAATTTCACACCTCTTAATAAATAGTACTAATGGTTATGTATATCTATAATTTTTGTAATTTTTATTAGCGTAAAATGTATTGGCTATCTATAGTTGGATTTGGCATATGTGCAGGGTCTATTTTAAATATTAAGGAAAATAAAACTGCATAGGATCTATAAATAGAATTATTAGTAAATATGTTTCCTATTTTGGAGTCATTCTTATTTCTTGTGTTCTTGTAATGTCAAGTCTGCAGAGATATTTTATATTGTACTTACATATTATTCAAAAGGACAACTTTGTTTGGATTGTTCAATGGAAATAGAAAAAAACTCAATGGACTATAATATCATTCTGGAACTGTTGTGAATTGTTCAAGGAGTTTTAAACAACAACATTTTGAAGAGATCACAATTCTTGGCAAATCAGTACATTCTTGGTTCTGAAATTTATACAGAACATTTCATTTTCTTTTGGACTTTAATATAACTTGTGCAGGATTATTTTGGATTCACTTCAAAATACTTTCAAGTTCCTCTCATATTTTGATTAATAATTCTGATAATTAAATTGTTAAATAGCTAAGTTTAACAAAACTTCTTGGTCTTTACTTCCTTCTGTTACTTAGTTCATGATGATAGTTGTAACACTTAAACAATATCATTCCACTGTGTCCAATATTAATTTTAATTCAGTTATTTTTACAGCTTTTATATATAGAATACCAGCATTGGTATAGGACCATAGTCATCACTAACTTAAGTATTCAGTATTAAAAAGTCATATATTATTTAATACTTCGTTATTCACTTGCCTGGTGCCTTGTCAACATAGGAGGTAGTTTTGATCAATATAATGAGCAGTGCAAGTAATAAAAGCAAGTGTCTTCATGACCTAGTGGACTGGTCTATTAGATGAGAAACAGAACACAAGCCTGTAAATACTATAGACATATATATTTTTTATACCTCTTACAATGTGATGCCAATGTTTATGCATCCTTCTGAGTTTTACTTTGCTAAAAGACATTGAGGTGCAGCTGAGAGAAAACACTTCATAAAGTGAATCTAATATCAGAACATAAAAAATGAAATGTACCTGAAGCATGGGTAGCCAAAGCAAATAAAGACTGGTAACAATGGGTTCACAATATCTGCTTTACCTCTACACTCTTGAGAGCAGACTGAACATAAAGTTTTGCTGGTGGTGTTATAACTTTGGAAATGAGAAGAGAAACAAATAATTGTGGCAATCATAAAATCCCATTCAGACAGACATCTGACAAAACAAAAAAAATCCACTTAAGAAATTAAATTTTCCTGGTAAGGCAATAACACAGCAATTTAGGTCACCAAATTTCCATTCTTAATTAACCAAGCTATTTACTTTGTTTTAAAGATTGACATCTGATTGTAAGACTACCTTCATGTACAGCAAAAAATTCAAAACTATTGTGACATGTGATCTTAACTTCATGTAAGAAATTCAAGAGTGACGGGCATAAATGAACTTGTACCAAAATAAATGTTTTACCCACTATTTGAGCTATCAGAGGAAAATAACAATCAAAAAGACACAAAGAAGCAAATCTTTCACCCTTTACCTCATGTAAGCAGTTTTGGAAACCTCCACTCCATTCTCATGGAACACCTTTTAACGACTCTACCCGATTCACATAGAAATGAGTTTGGACGCTTGCTGTAAAGATCAGCCATTTGTGCAGTTTTCATAATGCATTCTTTGCGGAAATCCCGCTTTTAGATATTACATACATTGATGTGAATGACCATTATGTCTGATCACATGGTTGCTGTTTAAGCTCTAGTAATCTGCTATTTAAAGCAACTGGGTCGGATTTTCCACTCTCCAAAATGGAGGCTGCATGTTTAATTCAATACTTTCTTGAGTTTGCAGAATCATGACTACAAAAGCTTCAATAACTTGGGTAAAGGCTCTGATGTTGGTGTGGGCAACAATGAGTTTTTATAATTTATGAAATTCAGATGATTTAGTGATGTGGACATAGACAAAGAACTAGTAAATTTTGATTATGAGAAATGGCAGCTATGGTTGGTCACCCAACTTCACTGGCTTGACAATGAATACGTTCTCTCAAGATTTTAAAGCATATAAATAATTCTTCAGTGAAAAATAATTATACAACTAGTGTGATAAGATTTTACTCTTAAATCTTTCTATTCATAATAGATTTATTCCAAAAAAGTAAAATGGTTCAAATTGATGCTGATGTAACATATCCACACAGTTGTAACAGTTAGCAGGCAAGCCTATGTGAATGGAGTCAAACAGGTAACAGGTGTTCTATTAATAGTACACTGCACTGTGTAACTTTGGTACATGTATATCAATTGCCTACACTGTGAGGTAAAGGATTAAATGAAGGTTCATTTGAAATATGTAACCAAGACATATGTACCTGCATAACAGAATTTGAAGCCAGGAAATCAATATTTTTAAGGTCAAGAGACATAACTCACCATCGGAAAACAAATTTAACAGTGTACAGAGTATCAATATCTATAATACAGTATGTGTTTAAGTCAGTATATCCTTCCAGTTTTTCTAAAAAAGTACCCCATAATTAAATTATAACTATAATCCCTGACAACAGAAAAACTCAGTTACTTTGAATAGTTGAATAAAATGTCAATGTTAGCTGGATGTATAATCTTTAGCAGACAAAGATCTACATAACAGAAATTCAAGTAAAATGTAGCTACAAGTTATTATGGCTAATTTTCTTTCTATCTTAGGTATGATTGATATTTTTAGGTTTTCATTTACCAAACTTTTATTGATAAAGAGAGTAAACTAGTAAAATTATAATACAGTACCAGTTGTACTCACAATGCCTTTAGAAGAATTACACACAAAGATAAAAATAGCAAATTTGTAAAGCATTCTGCATCTGCCATCATAAGTGGTTATCATTCTACTTTAGTGAAGTATTTTGTTTCAGAAAAGGAAAAGGATTTAGCTGTGCTGACTGTAATTATGCAGATTTTAGAAAGTTTATATGCCAAATCATATCAAAGAATATTCAAACAGTTGATGAGATATACAACAAGTGACAAGTATGGTTGGGTGGAAAAACAAAGGGCTAGAAGACTGAATAGTGGGCTATTATCACAATGCACAATACACTTCTAATTTTAAAATACTTTGATTTTGCACTGTTGTCCATTGGATACCATAATTTGTCTGGTATTAACATTTATGAAATTTTCATGGATATTTCACTCACATGTAACACTGACTGATTGTTAATACAGTAAAAGCTATACCCCTTTGAAACTATAATCTGTTAAACAACTGACACCCATTTACAGAGAAGAAGAGGATCTTACATCAGGGAAATTGTCATCATCGAGATCATTATGTCTTCCATCTTGTAGATAACTTGGTCTTCCATCTTGAGCATAGCTGTAGCTAACTCCTGTCATGGGAAAAAAATCTTCTGGCACAACGTCTCGTGGAGAGATCTGCAATGTCCAAGACTTTAATGACATTCAGCATTTGGAAAAACTTAAAATATTATCAAATTACATTCCAATACGCTCAGTTCTATATATCCAATTCAATAGACTACTATATTAATTGATACTTTGTTTGAAAAGGTTGCATAACTCATAAATATAATGGATTTATGTAATTAATAATTATTTATTTCTAATAATAATACAATAATGATGATCATAAATAATATACTTATTTTACTCATAAAAGCTTATAACTTTAGCTACAGTAACCATGACCTTTGATTTCTGGATCCAAGAATTAATAGGGAGGTGTATCTGCCCAAATACTGACTACTTTTGAACTCTGACTGGGTCCAGGACACTCAACCTATTGAGCAGAATCACCAAATATCATAAAGTGACTCCATTGTTTGTCCAAGGTTTCTCTACCAATGAAAAGTTGATAAAAATTTGGTCAAGAAAATTTGACATCATGCAGAAAGCAAAACCCCATTTTGAGCTACACTTAATTTGACCTTATATCAAGCAGTACCAAAATCAATATGGTTTTGCCTGTAACCATGGATAAGGCACACATGGTATCAATATGGTTTTGCCTGTAACCATGGATAAGGCACACATGGTATGAAACAAGACAACAGTTAACTAAAGTATATTCTGGAAATTAACCTCATCACTCACCCACCAAAACCCAAAAACCAATTTACTAAAGGAAACTGAAGTTATGATGCAGAAATCACAGATCAATGGCTGAATTGATTGACACTATGCTATCACTATATCCACTATATTTCCTGTTTGAGGGAGTTAAAATAGGTGTTTAAAGCTTTCTCTACTCTCTTCAGTCATATTGCATGACAGATCGACATCACTTGTAAAAAAAACATGAAAGACATTCAAATTATGATACTTTCTGCAAAATCCTATAAAATTCTGCCAAAGGTTTTTGAGATCTCACTGAAGAAAGTTTGTTTTAGTAAAATCAACCATTTTGGAAGCTGATCCACATAACTGAACCCTTTACCTCACAGAGTGTATGGCTTTTGAGCCTTTCAAAATACATGTAACAAGTTACCCTGTGCAGTGCGCTATAAATAGAATACATGTTACCTATTTAACTTCATACACATATGCTGCCTGTTAACTGTTAAGCAGTGTAATATGTGTTATGTTTAACATCAATTTTAACCATTGTACATTTTGGGTACAGATATATTGAAAGATTTAAGAATAAAGTTTGATTATTATAGTGGTTTAATTATTTCACACAGAAGAATTTCAAATGCGCTTCAAAATATTGAGAGCACTCATTCAACATCAAGTCAGTGAAGCTCCGTGACCAACTGTAACTACCATTTCTCATGCTTGAAATTCAAAAGTTCTTTTGTCTGCATTTACTCACTAAATCATTTGAGTTTGATAATTTATAAAAACTAATTGCTGCTTACATCAATATCAGAGCCTTTACTTATTGAAGCTTTCATAGTCTAATCATGAAAACTTCTTTAAGTACTGAATGAAATCTGTGGCCTCCATTTCAGGCCATTGGAGAGCATGACCCAGTTACTTTAAATATCAGATTTTGAACATATATCTTAAACAGTGACCACATGATCTGACATAACGGTCATTCACACCAATGAATGTAGTCTCTAACAGGAGGTTTCCTTGAAGGTGGCGCTATGAAAAACTGCTCAAAATGGCTGATGTTTACAGCAGGCATCAATAGGTGCTTCTATGAGAATGGTGTAGAAGCATCAAAAGGCGCTTCCATATGAACTGGGTAGAGATCTCAAAAGGCACTTCCATGAGAATAGAGTAGAGGTGTCCAAAGGCCTTGCATGAGGTAAAGTGCTAAAGGCCTTTATATAAACATGCTTCCATCAAATTCTGTTCTTCAGAAGATACATAAAAGTGTTTCTATTGTTATTAAAATCAGTAATATTTGGGATATTTGCATAACATAAAACTTTCATGAACCCTCTTGTTTAGATGAAGCAGAAGCTACAAAATATGGATGAGATATGTACTTAATATTGAACAGATGTTATTTTGCTGGCACTATTTTTATTCTTTCAGTCACACTGACCTTGTCCTATGACCATTTCACTCTAAAGCTGATAGGGTTCTTCCCCACCCCAAATTGGCTACAAACTGAGACCTCAAGTCACTCTGTAGATTGACCTTGACCTTTTATGGTCAAAATCAATATGCTTTTTCTGACTCCAAATGCAAGCCATTGACAAAGTGTAGTAACTGTATATGGACATGAACTTGAGTTATTGTGCAAAACCATTTTTCATCTTTCAGTCACATTGACCTTGATCTTTCACCTTTTGATGCCAAAATCAACAGGATTGCTCCTTTCCATGACAGCAAGTTATCCACAAATATTGGTAACTCAGCTTATTGTGCATAAGAAAAACTGGTAACAATTGGACTGACAACAACACAAAATGCTTCACCTATTTTAAAAAAAGAAATTATTTCAAAAGACAAAAGTTTTAATTATTGGGTAAAGAGTAAGTTTCAAAAATACTTTGACACTTAAACAATAAATATTTGAATGTATTTGGAAGAAAGATGCTAAACTTTAATCAAAAAGTAACAAATTGATATCCACAAACACTGCCAAATATTTACTGAAACTGAAATATAAAGATTAGATATGTTT
Organism: Venustaconcha ellipsiformis; assembly: GCA_003401595.1. NCBI lineage: Eukaryota > Metazoa > Mollusca > Bivalvia > Unionida > Unionidae > Venustaconcha > Venustaconcha ellipsiformis. The sequence continues at coordinate 28,674 of QKMX01357914.1, read as the reverse complement.
TACAAGTTAATTAAGAACATAGTTGAAGACAGATTTATTTTATCCTGCTGTCTAATATAAAGTGTTGTACCTTTTTCTCAATTAATGAGGTGAAGTCAAACTTCTGATACAAAGGAGTATTCTGAAAGGAGAACAGATCAACTACCCGTCGACTGGGACTCTTCATTAATAACTGAAAATATAAATGTCAGTTTTTGCATGATAAATAACTCAGTGTTGCAAAAAAAATCTGCAAATTCAGTTATCTACCTCCTTCACTAACATGAAAGGAAATCACAATGACAAAATTTCTTTCTGGCAAAAAGATTGGCATTAAAGTTACTTAACTGATTGGCAAAATATTTTACAATTTTGATGAATCCCAGCAAATAAAAAATATTTATAGGAAATACATGTCATGTAATAGTAATGTGTTTTGTTCTTGCAAATTCAGTGGAAGTTAAATTCCTATGACACTTCCAAGTGACCTGGGTAAGTTGCCACTTGCACTTCCACTATTGGACCCACTAGATTGAATTGCATTTGTTTGGACTGAAAGGTCTTAGATGTAAAAACTAGAAAAGGTTGCTCCTAACATCCCAGCCCAAAACTTGTACAATAGAGACTAAGATCCTAACTACCCACCCCAAAACTTGTACAACAGAGACAAATATCCTAACTACTCACCCCAAAACTTGTACAATAGAGACAAATATCCAAACTACCCACCCCAAAACTTGTACAATAGAGACTAAGATCCTAACTACCCACCCCAAAACTTGTACAATAGAGACAAAGATCCTAACTACCCACCCCAAAACTTGTACAACAGAGACAAATATCCTAACCACCAACCCAAAACTTGTACAACAGAGACAAAGAAGCAGTTGTCCTTGAATGATTGATCATGGCTAATACCTTGACTTCATGAGCCAAAACTCATCCGGTCTTCAGTTTGTTCGTCATTATATGATGCGCATATAACCAACAAAACCATGACAACAAAGTTTTTAGCTGGAAGGGAAAGATGAAATCTGATTTTCTAAGTGCACTCTGGATAATGAGTTTAAAGTGAAAATTGGGGTCATCATGACTGAATTAGCTGTAGACAGTTCAGGTTGACTGAATGAGGATGAAGCTTGCTTATAGTAAGGGCAAATAGAATGCAGTTTCATCAAAAGTGAGCTAATGTAGCTTCTGAAACAGGTCCAGATAGAATCCAGAGATGCAGCCAGGATTTTAGCTTAAGGTGGGTGTCTCCCATCACCAACATGTCACTAAAAAACTGGGAGTAGAAAAAAAATTGGAGGGGGGAAGGGAATTGTCATAATTCATTAATTACCTAGTGCTTAAATATCCATATTTCTTTCTTCCTGCTCCATTATATTTTGTCTTTTGAAATGAAAATCTTTATAAGATTCCCGTTTCGATTGTATAAAACTTAATCTTCTATTGCTCATTTCTAAGCCTAATCTGTTGACCATTTCTAAGCCTAATCTGTTGACTGTTTCTAAGCCTAATCTGTTGAC
>QKMX01357896.1:5781-16765 GCA_003401595.1 Venustaconcha ellipsiformis | reverse complement strand
TCTCTCTCTCTCTCTCTCTCTCTCTCTCTCATGTAATTTATGCAAATACTACTACAGTCAAACCTGGTTATCTCAATTATGTCGGGGGTGTAAAAAAATCGTCAACATAACCGGGTCCTGAAATGTCAGGGTTTAGTTAAGAAATGTACTGCAGAACAATGATTATGCATGTGAAGCACCAAAAAATTAGAAGTTTTGTTTCTGAGAACAAATGGCATTTCTAATGCACAGTAAAAATAATAATTTAGTCATAAAAGGTTGCAAAGAAAAAAAAGATTGGATGTCTTTTAAATGAGATTAAGTAACAAGNCACACATTTTTACAACACTTAAGTTACTGTAATAATGTCAGTGGTTTAAAGTTCATTTTATTTCCCTGTGAGTAGCCTCATACCTTTAGTAGCCTCAGCAAGGCAATTATTTTCCCACACTGACCAAAATCTAGGCCAATTTAAGTACATGTAGATGTAGGACTGTACTGGATATTTTTATTATTATTATTATTTTAGAAGTATTTTCTTTTGTTAGTTTTGACTTTAACTTGTAACAAAATGTAACTGTCCAAAACTGTGCATAAAAATCGATCACTTTTGTTCATCATCAAAAGTTCTTTTACACTGGTATGCCGATTTTTACTGATAAATTTGCCTCTGTTCCAGAAAAAAAAAAGATGCTGATGCCAGTATTCATGTACAGACAAACTGTAAAATGTGTTTGAAGTCTTTAAAGTTAACCATCTCAGCATCAAATACTGTAAGAGGCAAACTTATTCTATTCATGCAGTTGTAGTCCCATATCACTCCTGACTTTGATCAGTGACTGTCGACTACACCACAGTGCCAAAAGGAGTGTCGACATATCACTTTGATGGATGCAAGGCTTTGATATTCAATTTAAGATAAAATAATGCAAATGAAAGCAATCCGCTTTCTGTTTCATAGACCGAACTCATATCAATCACCTTTTGCTTCATTCCATTTGCACTGAAGAATCTATATTCCTGGCAAGGCAATGGACAACTTCATTAAAAAAAACTATTGGGTACTTTGATTTAAAAATAAATGCCATTTGTGCTTTTATTTATTCTTGTTCAAGACAATTTAATAATCATGTCTTTTGTTGGGGGTGCGGTGGGTACCAGCTGGGTAGGGAATTTTGCCGGTTTCAATTTATAGATGATTGTAAATAACATGATCTTGTCTGCTGAATTTGAAGGCTTACACTTGCTCCAAACACTTTTAACTATTGTCTTTATAAGTGAACTCTGAAACAGAGTTTGCTCCAAAAAGCATCATGAATTTTATCCTATCTGTAATTCTGTCAATTTTTAGGTTAGCGGCATTAAATGTAGCTAAAAGTACCTAATTCGTTTAAAATATATAGTGTAAAATGAATTAGGTATTTTTAGCTACATTTAATGATGTGAAGCTGATAATTTACTGAGTTACAGATCGGTAAAATGCGTAATGCAGTGTGGAATGAACTATATCATTGTGGTGTTAAAATCTGACGCTGTCCATTACGAACACAGCTCCTGTAAAGGTCAGAAATGCATTTGTTCGATTTCCTTACTCAAAGTACTGTTTACAACATAATTTTCTCCACTCTATACAAGTGATAAGCCATGCATTTGATGAGATTGGTTGATTAACATTTGTACTGGTAAAATTTGGTCTTGTACCAAATTTTTCCACCCTTGCAGTACAAAGTACTGGTAGTAGCGGAAACGCTGGATCAGCTTGTTGTAAAATTTCTCTGAGATGGACATTAAAGTTGCATTTCATCAAATTAAGCAGGTCCACATGTTACATCTTACCGAAACGTATGCTCAATATAACTGTGTTATCGACTTAACAGGGGTTGATATAAGTGGGGAAATATTAGCATAACAAAGAACAATTTTTTTTTCAGGACCGTACCAAAATGATAGACATAAATGGATTCTTGAGATAAGTGGGTTTGACTGTAATGTTTCAAGGCAACTCCAACCATGATGAAACTAATGATGAGTACTACTGATCTAGAATGCATCATTTGATCACAAAGTTGTACTTGAATTGTAACAGTTAATCATTTGGGTATATTAAAATGCTGTCAACAACAAAGCAATAATTGATACATCATTTAAAGAAAGTTTTAGCAGCAGTCACACCCAACTGTTTCCTGTACTGTTGCTTGTATTAAAAATGTCATACATTCTTTGGTCAAGTACTTGAAAAGATTGGTCAGGTATGGCAATTTTAGGAGAGCTTTCTTCATCTACATATTCCCTAGACAATAGATGGTTCTGAAGTTTTCAAATATTTATCTTGCCTACTTCAGCATAGATGGGACTTTGAGGTCACTTATTCTGATGTTAGCAACAATAGCACCAGTGCCAACACTGGTGAACATTTTGGTTAAAGTTTGTATGGTCATAAATCCCTTTCATACTTTGATGATATAGTAATAATCATTAGTCTTTCATCTCAACACACCTCCATCCTCCATTCCAAACAAGGTCAAGGACATTTAAAATCTTTGAGAAACTTTTGGCTAAAGTTTTTCTGCATGGTTGTAAGCGTCATACCATGAAAGAGTTGCTGCCATCCTTGAACACTATAATCAGTTAGCGTTGCCCTTTCAATTCCATTCAACCCTTCCTTCCTATTAAACTTGGAGAAGGTCAAGGTTATTTGAAATTTTGGTTACGTTTTGGATCAAAGGTCATAAACTCTTGAATGGATACCTGTAATACTTGGACTGTATAAACAGGAATTTCAGCCCTTGTATATCCATGCAGCCCTAACATCTCTGTGATCCTCAAGTGTGGTCAAGGTCATTTAAAAATCAACGTTATGTTTACAGTAAAAAAAAAAGTTTGTACAGTCATAATTCCCAAACCCTAGAAGGAATTCATGCCATACTTGGATTTCAAAATTGAAAAGCTCTGCCCCTTTCTATCCATGCAACCATAGCCTCCCTGTGCTCCATAGACAAGACTTGAGTTCATTTGAAAATCAGAATTAAGATTTTGGTTCAAAATTTTTTTTTATGCTCATATATTTGTCATTCTTGGACTATATTATGAGAGAGATCTGCCCATCCATGCATCCCTGTGACCTAAAAAGAAAAAGTCATGAAAATCTTTGTGAAGTTTTAAATGTGTTTTCCTTGATTGTCGTAAATCTCAGAAACCTTTTAGAACTAGATGTCATACATGGATTTTAGAATAAGAAAGCCCTTCCTTTCTAAATTCATGTGTTCCTCTCCTTTATGTGACCTCCACAAAATATATCATTTGAAAATCTTGTTTAAGTTTAGGTTATTTTTCTGCATGGTCGTAATTTTGACAATCTCTGAGGGATAACTTGGATGGCAGAATAAGGTAGCTATGCTATTTAAATCCATCTGCTTCTATTTTGCATGTGACCCTCAGAGAGGTCAAGGTGGTTTAAAAGTTACAGCTATGGTTTTAGTTAGTTTTTACGTATGGTCTTTGGTTACAAACCCTGTGCAGGATAGCTATAAAACTTGGACTGTTAAATAAGGCAGTTCTTACCTTATACATAATGTGATTCTACCATCTCTTTGACCCCAGGACAAGATCAGGGTAGTGTGGTCACAAGTCCCAAGCCCTTGGAGTTTTAATTAGCTTACTTGGACTCTAGAATAAATGTGCATTTATACCCATGGACTCCAACCCTTGTTTTGACATTCAGGCAGTGCCAGGAGAACTTCTTTATTAAGGTTTTAGTTACATTTATTTCTTGTATGGTTAACATTCCTGAACCCTTGATGGGAGAAAAATCATATGTGCACTGTAGGTCATTAAGCATTACACTTTCACATTCATGTATCATTTTATCCCTGACCCATGTGCAAGGTTATGGTCAACATCATTTAAAATGTAATTAGTCTGCATCAGGAAGCAGGACGTACAATTCTATTGAATTTCTTGTCTTTCAATTTGCAGTATTAAATACTGAAACAAAATTTAAGTGTTCTAATATATAATTTCTTTTGTATCATATTATTCCATGTTTTATTTCAGGTGAACCATCAAGAATGTGTCTCTTTGGAGTAGCCTGCATGGAGTAAGATATTTCTATCTTTTTCTCTGAAATAATTTACAGCCATACTGGCAAGATTCAATTTTGTAAATACTTCCTAACTCTTTAACATACTAGGTATTCAGTAATAAGCTCAATAATTAAATGTTGCATCAATAACACACTTTGTCTGTGACAATGATCTGCCACCTATGACACAGTATAATTTTGATGTCAGTGCAAGGTGAGAAAAATCCAAAAAGTTATAATTTGTCCCAAGTAGAGATTTCCATGAAATTGCAAAATGTATACCTTTATGAATATTTATATGTACTTGGAAATTAATATTAACTTTTATAAGTTTTAGCTGTTGCTGTACTTTCACACAAAGAATTTTTCAAAAGCTGCTGTATGACTAAGTCAAAACTGATGCCAGTTATATGGTAAATACTGAATTGCTATCAATATTATATGGTGTCTGCAAAAATGGATTGTCCATTTTGAGTTTTATAAAGAAACCAACTTTGTTGATTATTTCAGCTTTGTTCTTGAAGACTGGATTTGGGAACGCAAGTACTTGATAAGCCTGAACATTAGTGTGTGCATGGACTCAACTGGACCATGTGACGTTTCCCTGCAGCTTCTGGACCAGACAAGGCTTAGCAAGCCTGTGTGTGACAGGAAGACTGATTTCCATGCCAGAAGTGAGTAACAGTAAAGATTTGAATATCTAAGCCAAACTGTCTACTATCCATTTTTTTGTCCATTATTTTTTTTGTGTTTTTGGCATAAATCAGTTTTCTGCAAAATTTAAACATTAGGGAAAATGTCACAAAAATTATATGATGACATTTTTACAAATAGAAATACTCTGATGGAGTATAGCATAGAATTAATCACTGGAATATGTCATAAGATTGATGGCAGGTGAGAGTGAAAACAATAATTTGTAATGCAGTAAACAGATTAGATACAGTTTGACTTGTCTTGAAATAAAACAGCCATGAGAGACCAGATTCTTATGTATAGACTTATCGATTATATTGTGTTATGACCTGTTATGTGAGGACTCTTAAGAAACTGCATTCAGGTCAGAATGGGTAGTGTTATTGCTTTTGGAACTACTTTATTTTTCCATTTAGGAAATACATTAGCTCTTATGTACAATCCAAAATATGTCCATATTTAGGTGTATATTCCTTTTTATTCCTCTTTCCCTCCAACCCTTACTCTATTTCTCTCCCCATCAGGATGCATACATTTTAAATTGTGTAAATACTGTTGACCCTCTAGTATATAGTTATGTACTCATTGAAAATGTACCATCAAGAATGCATAAAAATGAACCCCCAGAAAACAAAAGGCAGGCATCAAGTAGTAGCTTTTATACAATTAGTTTTCTATATGAATCATGCAAATTGTTAGTGACTGAACATATATGACCTTTGCTATTTGATGGTCTGTACCACCCATACAGTATCATATGCCTGTTACACCCAATGAGAAATCAGACATTTATTACTGTGACTTACAAACTGGAATTATGTGAGAATCAAAATTTGGATGCAGCATCTGTTACTAAAATAGGCTGCAAGCCTGCAAATGCGAAAAATTCACATCAATTTGCCAAAATAAAATTAAAAAGCATCAACCAGATTCCTTACAAGCAAGAGCTCACAATCATAAAAATCTGTTGTTTATTGATATTATGCTCTCAAGTTTGTTGGACCATTGTCATATTTCTAAAGTACCCCCACCCTGGCAATGTTCACTGTATCAATATGCCTAAGAAATGTCTTAATTAAAATATGAATCTCTATTTTTGCATGAAAACATTGATTACTTTGACAAATAAACACTTTGAATCATTATATGTACAATCTATTGTAAAATGTCACTGTCCTTTAATTTTTAAAAATTTTAGGACTTCCTTGTATCAATCTTGTAATGGGGATGTTCATTACATTGACACAGAATAGGTTTTTAGCTTTAAAAATATATAAAAAAAATATGTTTAATATTTCACTCATGAAGTGGAAACATTTTACATTATCAGTCATGGCTTCACCACTCATGACAATTCAATGTTTCCGATTCACTCATGAAATATATCTGCTCCAAAAAAGTTGTCGGAGGGCAGTGAAAATAAGATCAGCTGTCATATTCAATGGATAAATTAGGATCTTTCTGCTTAGTTTATTTGGTTTTTTAAAGCAACTAAATTATCACTTGAGTGTTCATTTACCCTGATATGTTTCTTTTTTATTGCTTTTATTTTGATGAAAAACAGATTTTTCTTTGGCTTACTGGACCAGTGAAAGGGGTATAAACTCCATGACTACACTGCCTGACTATGTGACATCAGAACTTCTGGAAAACCTTGGTGTTTCTACATTTTTCTACGGAGAACAATGCAACAGACATATTACTCCATATGCACCAATGACAGATGGATTCAGTATAGGTAAATAATGCTATTACATTCAGTCAATTTCCATAATTGCCAAACTTGCCTCAGCAGAAACATGACACATTGTTCCTTTCTGCATCTATGTGCATGCCTGTTTATTATGTCTATAGATTAACCTCAATGCTGAAATTTCTAATTTTTCTTTTAATCACATTATCTCTCACAGTCTTTGGATTTGGAATATAACTTAAGTATGCATTTATCTTTATATTTTATTATTCTGATACCTGGATCTTTTGATGGGATGAGGGATTTTTCCTGCTTTTATTTCACCAAACTGTACTAAGGTCAATTGATTGTAATGTTTGACCATATTTCCATCATGCATTACGGACATGTCAAGCTTTGCTTTTTTAATCTCTTCTAAAAACCAGCGGACTAATTTTAGCTAAAGTTTGCATGGAACATCATGGCATAATGGGCTTTCATATATATATATATATATATATAAATGAGGCTGATCTGCCATAAATAATGACCACTATGCAAACACAAGAGAAAACTTAGCACAAACACTTTTCTAACCACTGAACAAATTTTGACCCAATTGAACACAAAATATCCTCCTATGAGATGTTTTTTTGTACAGTTGATGCTGATCCGTTGGAAAATTCAGCTGCTGTTATTAAAAATCTTTCTTTGAAAGAATTGCTTAACAGAATTTACTAACCTTGGCTAAAAGCATAACCTGAAGTATGTTTAAATTTATACACATAATGCCAATGTGCCATCAAATATGGCCATCACTTTTACAAAAATACTGTAAACAACTTAGGAATTGTTTGCTGGAAATTACCATATTTGTTATAAAGCATTTGTCCAGGCATTAAGTACTTTCAGTTTTGTACAAATTATGACACTCCATAGTCACATATGGCCATTTTCTAAATGATTTCTCTTTCAGTTCATTCATAGGGGTTTGTACATTAAGCTGTAGATTAACTTTTGAATTTTTTTTATATATGCTTCATTCATTTCCTAAATACATTTGGTCGCAGAGTCATAATAAGCATCCATTGTTGACCCTTTGGAAAGTCTAGTATAATGTTTTACTTGCTAAATAAATATCCTTGTTATTGATGATCATGAACAGGCTCAACGTCCAGGCCATAGTCAGATTCTTGTTTTCAGTAAAAATTTGAATAACTGATTTCTCTCAAATTATATCTGAGCATAACAATAAATACATCTACAGACACATCATAAAACAGGAACGAAAGTTTTTTTTTTATAAACATCTCTTTATATACATCTCCACTTGACCTATGTTGCATTAGCATTCTCTGAAATTTAATGGAAAATTCCAACATATTGTCAACAAGTTTGCTTCCAGAACATACCATACTCGTTAACAAGGTTAGGCCTTGAACTAAATATTTTGTAAATATCTTGAACAAAGTGACAAAAGTCAGGTAGACCAAAACTTTAATCTCAGTCATGGACGAAGGTCAAGTACATGATATAAATTAAATATACATAACACAATGAAAATTGTATCAAACAGCACACAGATTTGTATCAGATATCTGTTGTATGTATACTGCAGATATAATAATGTAATATGAGTTCAGTATAGTTAAAATGAATATAAAACATAATATTAAGTAGACTTGTAATTGTGAGAACATTAAAGTTCTTATCAAACATGGACAGTAATAACTCCAGAATGCTACAAAATGAAGGATTTTTCCAATAATATATTTTTTGTATAAAAGACTTTTTTTCTGCTTTTAGTGAAGAGCTTATCTATATTAATTTTATATTTTTATTTTCAGCGAGAAAGTGCCCACTGCACTTCACTTTGCCTTCTATCAATGGAAATGCCACATGCTTCATACCAGACGTTTGTACCGGTGTAGACTGTTGTATGGAAGTCCCCCTTTTTGGTAGATCAGTACATATGTACATCATGATCAATCCATGCACTTACATGATGACAGTAGGCATCGAAAGACTCCACTTCAATGTAACGCTCTTCAACTATGAATGGGGTATTTTATTTATTTCTTTTTATCTTCTTTTTCAGCTATGAACTGAACATTGTAACTGTATAGATGTACATTTAGTAAAAAGATCATGTATAAAGAATTAAAATGTAAAGCAATTATTTAATCTATTAGACTTTTTATGATTGATAATGTTTTAAAGCATTACTAAATAACACTAAAACCAAATATTAATGCTGTTCAAGATTGATTCATTACTGTTTAGTTAAGCATCCTATCATAATAATCCCTTTGAATTTCAGGCAAACAAGATCACATGCACATGATGGGAGTCTTCAGAATCGAGTATGTAGTCTGCTGTTATTATCAAGTAATTTGTAGTGGTAGCAGTAGTTTTTTGTATGATTTAAATGTATGATCTTTGCATATTTTATAATTTGAGGAAATTTGGGCAAGTATTCAAATTTTTTCAGGTCAGAATACTAATAACCCATGATGTTGTTTTCCAATTTTATGAACCAATTTATCTCTTGCTGAATTTTGAGTTATCAAAATGAACTTTTTAATGCTCTAAGTACCATCACTCTTTTCTCCAGTTTATCTGTATTCAAGTTGATATATTAATTAACAAATTTTTGTGTTTTTGACTTACCTATGTTAGCATGGTGATACTTTTCCATTGGTGATAGCATCATCACTGTTAAATATTTTGGATTAAAATGATTGCAAGTTAGATATAAGAAAATGCATACATATACAGATGCAGTTAAACACTTGTGTGTGCATGTTTATAGTACATATAAACTAAGTTTCCAAGTTGTAATATTATATTTTATTTCTGTGAAGATTATTTCATTAAGTACTATAAGCACCTTTTTTTAGACTGATGTCCTGTGCTGTAATATGTAATCCTCAGAACAAATGCTTATTATCTTAACAAGTTTAAAATATCAAGAACATAATCTGGATTACCAGATTATCTTGAAAATTAGAGTGTAATGTTCATCCATCTGGATTTCAGCATCATTATCAAAATATGCTCTTAGTTTGGTTTTGAATTGCAATCAAAGATTGTAATATATGTAAATTTTATCATTTTTTGCAGCTATATCATATTTGATTTACAATCAGAGTCATCCTACCTATTCAATATGGAATTGAGTGTTTGCCTGGAAGCAACAGGTCCTTGTTTCATGAAGGAAACAATATTCAACCATACTAAACTCCCCAAACTGCCCTGTGCATGGAATCAGAGCTATTCAATTCCAGGTACTGTACATGTTAGAGCTTCCAATGGCAGATTTGTTTCGAAAATATCTCAAGACAACTAACTTTGTGGTCATAAGAACATGCGCAAAATGCATTTTGCTGGTGAGCAACTTTCAAAAAGATGTATGTGGCAGATATGTTGAAGTTACTGAATAGCAAAGCATTAATGATATTAAGATATGATTTTGAATATTTTAATAACAATACATAAAATAATGTTTATATTACTAGTTAATACAGAATCAGTCATCTCAGAAATTTGGGCTGAAGTGCACAAACTAGATATATAATGCAGAGGAAGTGATTGAAAATGATAAACATCCTGAAGGATTTCAGCATCCAGAATAAGGAATACTAAAATGTTATAATCTTTTATTTACCCATTTGTACATTTTGTGCAGCTCATTTTCACTTACATGGACTTTCTAATAACTGATTTGTACATGTACTTAAAAGTAAAATACACTGGATTGTGAAAATAACTTTAAATACAGTTGCACAATATGCTCTTAGTTTGCACAACATCAGCTATATTGAAGACTATAAGAGATATTCTTTGACTATTACATTGCCAATATTTTTATGCTACATCTGTTCATTTAATTGATAGAGATAATACATAGATATTTTGTCAGTTAAATATAATAATACAAGCAGGCAATAAATATTTAAACATATTCAAGAATGATGAGTGAGGAAAACAAATCAGTATAGTTAATGATCTGACTATACTATGACAGTAGCTGATGTGACATGTTGCTGAATACGTGTAGCAAATACATTTATCAATATTCTTTACAGATTTTTCTCTCAAGAGTTGGCTGAAGAAGGAGGGTCTTTCTGCAGAAAATAGGATTTCAAATATCATTTCTTCTCAGTTGTTGGAGTACATTGGATTGGCTGCATATGTTGAAGAGAGGTCTTGCCGCAGATCTGCACCCCCATACACCCCTTCTATTAATGGCTGGCATGATGGTAATCAGATACAATTTAATAAAGTGTGACCCTGCTATATAACATGGTAGTTGGGAGCCATAGAACCCGACCATGCTATAGACCAAACTGTGTTGTAGGCAGCCAGGTCAATGCATGTACCACCAAATATTTGCAGGGGTGGGGGTAGGTAAGAAATGTGGGTGCAAAAATACATGCTTTATTGGCACAGTTACCATCTTAAATCGATGCATATTAAATGAGAAATATGACTAGTAAAAACAGAGAAGGCATATAAATATTTTACTTTATTCAGAGAACCATGCATTGGTACAT
>QKMX01357892.1:0-12687 GCA_003401595.1 Venustaconcha ellipsiformis | reverse complement strand
GCGCCTAGCGAGGCAGCTGTTAGTACCATTTTATAAGTTTGGTATGACTTGGTAGGCCACAGTACGCCCATGTGAATGAATAGGTATAACCTTTGAGAATATTCTGAAATTTAATGAAATGGATTGAAAATGTTGAAGTTGTGACATTTGAATTTGTATTGCTTTCATTTAAAAAAAAATTTCTATCTTTAATCATACTTTTGTAAGCAAGTTTTATGTTGCCTTTAAAGATACCATTCATAAATTTTCTTCATAAGTAATCTTTGCGTGAGAGTTGATATTATTGATAATAAACAGATCTACAGTGCAATGTGACTCTAAACACACCTGTATCTAAAGAAAATCTGGCCATTTAGGATATTTTATGGATTCCCAATAAAAATTTCTATGTAGTTGTCCAGCACAAAAGGACACCTCTCTAATGTGAAGAGATGAGACTTGTTTTTGTTCCTGATTTCTGTTTTTACTGCATCTACTGTGTACAGACTGGAGACAGTTTGGTTATTAATGTTGCAATTTTTACTACATAATTACAGAGGACATCTTTGTGAATAGGAGTCTTATTTTTCTGTTTAAAATGTATCAAGTTTTACTGCACTTAAAGGACACCTCTAATGTGAACTGAGGCTGCCTACATTGATTCCATATGCATCTGTATTTATTGCATATAGAGATTGCCTCTGTCTGTTCTGTAGGATACCTCTCCAATGTGAACAAAAGAGTATTATTTTGCTTCCAGATGGTTCTTTTTTACTTAACACAATGGACCCCTTTTTGAGGTGAACTGTGTAATTTTGTTTCAGTATAGATATGTTCATTTTTTATTACTGCACATAAAGGCACCTGTAATGTGAACAGAGAAGTATTTTTTTATTCCAGGTGTTAGTTGATTTCAGGTGTGTCAGTTTTTATTATATATAAACAGATTTGCATGTTGAGCATGGGATTGTAGGTTTCTCACAAAGGTTTGACCTCCCCTCTAGGTCTTGACCTCTGTGCACCCCCTCCCACCCTGGCATGTATTGTCATCAGAAAAAGAGTGAAAATGCACCTATAAGTTTTCTTTAGTGAACGTCCATCCATATTTAATCTGGAACTAGCAATGGCTAAAGTTGCTAAAGATGACACAAGTTGCAATATGGCAATTAATATCCATTTAAAATAAATTTGTCTGGTAATAAAAACATTCAGGGTTTTGTTGTAGTTGTCTGACTTGCAATCTAAAATTTTTGATGGCTGACAGTATAACATGTTTTTGAGCTTATAGTCGCACAACGATTTAATTGATTTTGAGGTTGAATATGTAACAGGTGAAACTATATTTATGCAAATACACATATTGTTATTTAATTAATGATTTATTGAGAAAAAAATTTCAGAAAAAACCTACAAAAGTAATAAATACTGGTAGATAATGAGTGAAACATTTAAAAAAAAGAGCAAGATTCAGAATGGAAATTCCTTGGTGCAGCTCAGATTAGGTTCAACAAATATTCAAAAGTATTAGTATTTTCATGAGTTACTTGTGCACTGATAAGCATTTATTACATTAGTTATCCAAGGGATAAATGTTGTCACAGTGCAGATCACAAGGTAAGAGCAGCAAGACTGTCAGAGGATTATCTTGTTGGTTTAACCATACTAGCACATTAAGAATTGATACTACTATTTGCCTTTCCTCATTTAATAATTTGTGTCACCCAAATTTGAAGGGAGGCTGATACAGTCTCCCATGCTCATGGGATTATTGACATAACTCTGTATAAAAGATACTTCTCTAATGCAAGCATTGTTACTGTACATAAATGAAACTTCTTTAATGGGAACAGAGGAGCCTTATTTTGGTTTCAGATGTATATTTTTACTAAACATAAAGAACACTATAGATGTGAACTGAGAAGTCTCTTTCAGGTTCCAGATGTGCTTGGTTTTGCTGCACATAAACACAATATTGCAGTGTAAATGTAGGAGACTAGTTTTAGTTTCAGCTGTGTCCATTTTTACTGTATATAATAGACACCTCATGTAAACTGAGAAAATGCCTTTTCCTCCAGATGTGTCCATTTTTACTGCATATAAATAACACTTTTAATTTGAAAAGAGGAGATTTATTTTGGTTTAAGATATGTCTGGGTTTACTGCACATAAAGGACACATTGTTTTATAATAATAATTGTGATTATTAATATCTGATTTCATTTCTTTTTTTGCAATGGCTGACGTGATTACTTAAACCTAGTTTTGAGGCTCACTTGAATTTATTGAACAATTTACCCATGAATCATGATGTGCAAGGTCATTTACATATTACACATGGGTAAAATATATACAGATTCACCATGCATCTAAGAGACACATTCATAAAATAATTACTTGTATATAAATCACTAACTTGCTATTGTCAGATAAAGCATGGGATTGATTACAACCAGGATGGATTGTATTGTGTATCCAAGATAAATGCTATCTTTACATGTACTGTGTTGCTCCTAAAACAATCAGCAGGGGCTGCAAGTGGTATTTAAAACCCATTGTAGTGTGATGAGCTGTTGCATCATTCCTCACATGAGTCACAATGCTAATATTACTGTTCAGGGACTGGCAATGATCAGTCCACTGAGGAGATAGTGGTTAAATAGTATATTAATGCATCAATATTTTTCCCACAGTTACCAATATGAACACAAGATATGAAGATTTGATACATACCCTACAAAAGTGACTTGAATCTTCAGTAATCATGAATAATTATTAGTTGTTTGCCTTTTTATTCTTTAAGTTGAGAATTTGACTAAAACAGCTGTTGCAGGCTTATGCACTCATTTATGTTAGATTTACAGAAGAAATATATTCAACACCCACTTACTTGTACAAATTAATACAAGGTGATTTGAACTCGTGTGGTTCGAAATCTTCGCCTTCCAACTATTTCCATGCTAATTATTTCATCATGTCAGCATGTTCAACCACTGATAGCGTATATTGGAGTAAAGGAGACATTTAAGACTTGTTTCTCATGTATAATTTAAATACTCTACTGATCTTTACAGAAAGCTTCTCTGTTGCTTTTTATTTTGGATTGCATGGATTGAATTTGAAGACTACACCTCCAGCGTGTCATGCAGTGAAATATGTTACCTTTAGTTCTGATAGGTGGTTATTGTTTGCTCATGTCCAGAGTCAAATAACATTAAACCACTTGCAATACTGGCTTTTGAATGATCTGAACATTACTACAATTTTACATTGGGAACAAGTTTGGAATGTCTTCTGTTACAGTGATATATTTGAACATCAACTGACTGTGCCGATGGGATTATATAAAAAATTAGCACAGAACTGGTAAGGGGAGAAGATTCCAAAACACACGATTGACAGTCACCTTGTTAATTTCAAGAAGACGTGAGTGTTGCTAGCAAGTGCCTCTGACCCTGGCAGTCTTGTTGCATATGTCATAAGTACAATATGATGAATTTGGTTGTTAATCATCTCTTCTCCCAAACTCGGACTTGTTCTGTGCAAGATTTTCCTTACATGAGTTAATTGCACTATTCTTTGGTTTTGAAGATAATATTGTAGTGCCTTCCACATTTAACTGACAACATGACAAACCATTGCATCATCACCCATTTAATTCCTGGCAATGAGTTGCTTTCCTTACGAAATTGTTTAGACTGAAGATGACCAGAAACTGTTTATATTGGCTATGATGAATCCAACAAATGAGAGGAACAAACCCTTCATCCCTAAAGACATATTCAACTGTGGACTGATTTTATTGTATTGGAAAGACATTGGGCTGAACATGTTGCTGATCATTCTGACATTCCTTTGATGGGACAGATGTTTTTGCCTATGCATGTTGGATTGGCTGATTTATTATCTGATCACTGAGGTTTTGGAGATGAAGAAGTTTTTCATTTGACAACAAATCAGTATAATGTAATCAGATGCTGGAGGCTAGAAATGTGAAAATAAGACGTCCATGCAATCATAGTAAATTAAGGTTTAGGTTGGACAGAATTTAATTAAAGCTTTTTTTTGGGAAAGTCACCATTTGTACTTCACATCAATCTGCTTAAAATCAGATCTCCACTAACCTGGGTGAAGATAATAACAGCAACCATTTAGGAGCCATGTTCTTATGACCTTTGAGTTAGCCAGTGGAAATGAAGCTTTCAGAAATTTGAAAGTGAATCAGATCGAAAGGCATATACTGATGTTCTTCAGCTATACTGCTCAGTCTGCCAAAAATAAGATTTCATTTGATTGGCTGATAAAATTAGCAAATATGGCAATAACATTGGTCGCCAGAACATGATCCCTAAGCGGTCGCCATCAAATCTTCACATAAGAAAGTGGTGATCTGATTTTAATCAGATTGTGCTTCATGTTGTATTTTAATAAAAACAACAGCAAAGCTGAATAGGTATTAACTTGATATCCATCATTTTAAAAGTGACTTTTTGTGAATGTTTGGAAGTGTCATATTTAAGACATCGAATAATAATTGCTCTTTATTTTGAATATCATAAAATATTTGCATGGTCGAGTAAAATATATTTCATAGGTTAATGCACAAGGAAAGCACATGTAATCAGGTGATGTTTGACATGTGCATTCCTGGGGCTATGACTTAAATACAAAATATTTGTTTTCCATGAGATACTTGTAAATTATGGTAGTTCTTGTACAAATTATACCTTCAAGTTTTTAAGTAATGATTATGCATAATTTTCAAACAATACAAATAATATGTACATAGCTGAGCTGCATGCAAGTCACAGCACATGGCATTAAAAAGAGTACAGTGGTACTAATTGAATATTATTTGCTTGTTATATTTGTTTGTTATAAATGGCATTCAAATATAAGTGCATAAATTGAACTGGCATATAATGAACTTTGTCTGTGCCTAAAACAATATTTGATAAAAGGTGCCTAATCCTTTAATTGTTTTTTAGATAATGTTATATGCATGAAATTTGTTCATTATATTTCAGTAGCTGATATCCCATCTCTCAGTTTCACATTCCAAAGATAAGACAAATAAATTATGATATCTGTCCATATGGCTGGTACCAATCTCAGTTAAACACAGTAGCATCAGTTGTCCACCCAGTATTGTTACGAGAAGTTTTATGGATGGTTTTCACTTTGATTTTGGAAGAACCTGAATGATTTAAGAGTCAAAAGGTCAGAGGTCAAAGACACTGCTGAAAAAAGATTGGTTTCTGCACAATAAGTCAAGTTCTCTTCCATCTACAATTAGCAAATATTATTGTTGGCTTGCGCTTGGAGTAAGTATGATGCATTTTAATTCAGGTTGAAAGTGTTAGAGGTTAGAGGACACCAAAAAAAAAGAAATACAGAGTCTGCATGACAGAACTGACCATAGTTTATAGAAGGAATGCACTTGGTTTCAGAAAGATTATTGATTGACTTTGTCATCACAAGTTTTAAGGTCAACAAGGCCAAAAATTATGACAGAAAAAAGAAAATTAATTTCCACATAATAGTATTAGTTCAACAACACAGACTTGAACCAGACTGTTTTAAAAGTTTGCATTTGTGAAAGAAAGAAGACTTTTTATTTGGGGATCAAAAGATCTTAGGTCAGGGTCACTGTGACTAAAATAAGAATAATAATACCTGGGCAAAATTGGTAACATATTGACTGTGTACTTTCACCCAAGTTTGTAGATGACTTCTACATTGGGCATGAAAGGAGCCTATTGATTTGGAAGTCAAAATGTCAAAGGTCAAGGTCAGTATGACTTGAAAGAAGAAGAAAACTTCATTTTGACTGAAACAAAGATCTAAATTTTAGAAATTCAGCTTATTTTATTTGAGTGAACATGCCATTTTAACTGCATAATGCCATGCAAAAAACATACCTTATGATGTCATTATGGAGCAGTATCATGAATTTTCACAAATCGCATGATGCCAATCATATCAGTCAAAAAAAAATTGCCTCATAGAAATTATGTAATTATTGTAATTGTGTGCAAATATTATCAGATCACATTGATTTTCACATTCTGCAAGGACATTTCCAAAATTGTTTGGTGCAGTTTTTCTGAATTTTTATAACATGTGACATTGTGGGACTTTCCAAATTTTGCGCATGATAATTATATAATTTGTAGAACATTTTAGATATAGACATAGAATATTAATACAAGAAAAAGTTGCATCTTAATGGGCTGCTGCAAAGAGAGTATAAAGGCATACAATAATAGGGTTCTGCATAAATTATTTTTAGCTCTGCAGGTTATGTACTGGAACAATTTTTAGGTATACCTGATGTCCACCTTCCATTCAGTAGCAAAGTTTGTTATCATTATTTCTTCCCCTAAACTTTTTGGAGCATTGCCATAAAACTTTACATACACATTCATCACAATGTATAGTTGCTCATAAATGAAAATGGTGCTATATGAATATCCAGTATGGCTGTTGTGACAGCCATACTGAATATCTTGCTACTGCTGAATGGATGATGATATCAACATGGAGTATTCACTTAAAGACTCCTTATAATTTTGAAGTTTCCTAACTGAAAATGGCATCAATGTGATGCCTGATATGGCATCCATAGCAGCCATCTTGAAAATCTTGTGTGCTAGTCCTGAACAGAAAGTCATATTGACATGGCAGAGTTTTACCGTAAGACTTCATAAGATGTCTAGTTGATCCTAATGGAAAATGATGCCACTTGGACATTCACTATGGCCATAACAGTTGCAGTCTTCAAAATCTTCTTATTGTTGCTTCACCTGAAGGGATGGTCATATCCAATTGGAATTTTTTGCCTATGGACTTTCTTCTGATGTTTGAATTGAATCAGAAAATCTTCTTATTGCTACTCCTCCTGAATGGAAAGTAATATTGATATGGGGTTTTCACCAGAAGAATGCTTTTGATGTATTGTTGATCCTAGTTGAAAATGATATGGCCTGAACATCCAATATGGCCATCTTACAAATCTTGTGGCATTTCACTAGAATGGATAGTTGTTTCAACATGGGCTTTTCATTAAAGGACTTTACATGATGTCTGGTTTGCCTTAAATGAAAATGGAAATGGTACTGATCTGGCAGTCATTATGGCCACCACAGCTGCCATTTTGAAAATCTTGTTCTTCCTGAATGGAAAGTGATTGCAATAAGGTGGATTTACCAGAAGTCTTCTGGTATCTAGCCAGTTTAAGTGAAAACTATACTAATTTGACATCTGTTGGTTGGCACAGTGGCCATTTTGGAGATCTTGTTATTGTTACTTCTTGATCAAAATTACATTGACATTAGGTTTCCATCAGAAAACTTTTTAAGATGTCTAGTTGTTTCGAAATGAAAGCAGTGCCCATCTGACATCCAATATGGCCACATTGGCAGTCATCTTAAAAATCTTGTTGCTACTGCTTCTAAATAAAAAGTCAGATTCACATGTTTTGTTTATTTTACCAGAACTCTAATTACAATACACAGCTCCCATGTTAACTCAGGCACAGCTGGGTCCAGAAAGATTGACTGCATTATACGTGAGCGCACGAGTTCCAAAGGGTACGGTATATAAAAAAATAACACAAGGATGTCAGTGGAGGCAGGTGAATGTAAAGCATGGTGGTGTGGCAGGTTAGATTGAATACTCTTTTTATAATCGTGTTCAAAGTAACTTTGAATAAATGCCTCTATATAATGGTGTAATTTTTCTTCATAAATTACCTTTAATTTCAGGATAAACTATATAGACAAGATTGTTAAAAACATTCTGCATGGTAGTTATACACTTAACTTGAACTGGTGTGTATTATGTTAATGCTTAATTGTGTTGAATTGGATTCATTCTAGTTTCATTGTTTATTCAAAATTAAAAAAGATTTTTTTCATAAAACAATATTCATGTAGAAAATGTCAAAACTTGGGTTCAGTTTTTATTCACTTGAGTGATTGATTGATAGATGTAGTTACTTTAGAAGGCAAAAAAATCAACTGGTGAACATTATTCATTACCAAATATGAATTTAATGAGTCTAAAAACATATTGAAAAAAAGCAAATGAGAATGTGACAATATTTACAGTTTGTGACACCTGACAAATATCACTTCACATTGCATAGCCCGATTCACCAAGCATATCTCTCCCAACATAAAATTTGTTTTATTCTATGTCAGTGCTGGAATATCTAAAGTCATCCAAGACTTGCTATGAAATCATAGTTATTATCCATACTATTTGCCATTGTCTCTGTCTAGGCCTTGAGTATTGTTACAGTGATAGGAACAGGTGTACACAGCATCATCTAATGCTGTCCATACCCATTTTTATTTTAACCCATCATCAAAATCAACATCATGCAAATAATCCTGAAATTTCTGCATACCCTTGAGCCAACATTTGAATGTTGATGTAGCTATTTTGAGTTCACTGCAAGCTTTTCATCTCACTTCACCATTATAAACCCTACCTATGACACAAAGCTTTATATTCAAACATATGTATGCCTTTTGCTTGATTCTTTTGCTCTCCAAGATCACATTTATAAATGATTTGGATACATTTATGATT
This sequence comes from Venustaconcha ellipsiformis, assembly GCA_003401595.1. Taxonomy (NCBI): domain Eukaryota; kingdom Metazoa; phylum Mollusca; class Bivalvia; order Unionida; family Unionidae; genus Venustaconcha; species Venustaconcha ellipsiformis. The sequence goes on along the minus strand of QKMX01357892.1, from coordinate 4,113 downwards.
AATATATATACATTAATGATGTACATGTAGAATTCGAAACTAAAATGGATTGATTTTAAAACATGATCCTGTTGTTCAGAGGATTAGCATGCCTTTGAACTGTTTTATTGTACCTTTCTTACTTGATTTGATACAAAAGACATACTTAACTTGAAAAAACAACACAGGTCTCTTTTAATTGATTTTTATAATCTAACAAATGCTTCACCAAGTTGTAGATCAAAACACATCCAGCACTTAAGTAGGTTCTCATGAATGTGCTCACAGGTATTTTGATACTGCAGTTGATTGACTCTTTTCATATTTTAATAGAAGAGAACATGCCACTATTATAATGTATACATTTTGAAACAAAATTTAAAGATTATAACATGAATTTCACTTGAAAAGACATATTTAATTGGTGTTTATTCCTTTCAATGTTTACACCTGTTTGCATTTACCAGAATTTTTCATTGCTCACTATTTCACCATTTATTATTATTTAGTGTATTGGGAAAAAATTTCCCCTATAATATGTAACAAAATATGTGGATTATTATTGAACCTTGTGAATTGGATGATGTCGATTCTAACCTTTTGGGTACTTACCACCATTTTCAACATTAAAATGAGTGACACATCAAGGCTTCCTTATTAATTCTGATTGTGATTTACTTCATATTCAACAAGGGGGGAGTGATTCATTTTTAAAAAATATTTTCTTTGAAGAAAAAAAATTAGATCCACCCCAGACACCACATTGTAAGTGGGTTTGCAAGTTATCATTGTGAGTTATCGAGGGAGTAGCTGTACTAGTCGGCTCTAAATGAAAATGGAGCCAATCTTATGGCAGCACTTGTGCATCGTAAGGCACCTCAGGAAAAGATGGGGATGATCATGGATCCTATTTTTTTATATAATAGTAATTTGATGTATGAAAGACCTCGATATAATATGACCTCACCTATAAGGCAATGCTCTTTCATGGCTCCCATGAACAGTGTTATAGTAAGGGAGTATTTTTTTCTGACACAAAACTTGTAGCGATATGTCTCAGTACAAAAAAAGCCTCACTTGTATGACTCCTGCGAACAATATTGTAGAGAGTGAATAATACGGCATGGTCGTCTTGGACCTAATTGTTAAATGGCCTCAGTCATAGCACACCCTCTGTATGACTTAACCTTGAGCAGCATTAAAGTGGGGGAGTTTGCCTCTATGATAATCTTGTTGGAACATACCTCAATGTAAAGTGATTTCACATAGAAGAGATCACTCATATTGCTCCCCGATCAATATTATACTGTAGGATTCACTTATAACAGGTTGTTTACATGTTTCCTGTGAACAGCATTATTATGAGGGAGAATTGTGTTAAGATACAACCTTGTTGAAACATACCTCAGTATAAAGCAACCTCATTTAAAAAAAAAACTTTTATGAATCCCAAGAAAAGCATGTTTATGAAGGAGAATCATATTATGATACAACCTTGTTGAAACACATCTCGGTATAAAGTAACCTCATTTACAGCAAAGATCACTTTTATGATTTCCAAGGAAAACATGTTTATGAGGGAGAATTGTATTATGATACAACCTTGTTGGAACATACCTCAGCATAAAGTGATCTCACTTAAAACAAAGATTGGTTTTTCAACTCCCATGAAAAGCATTATAGTATTTAATTCTGTATTATGGCAACTTTGTTGGAACATACCTGATTATAAAGTGACACTTATAATAGAGGTTACATTTTAATCCATATGAACTCCATTAAGGTGAGGAAGTAATGTTAAACTGGAAAAGAAGATATTTTTGAGGTATATGGTAATCTCTGTTATGGACAGAATTAAAATGTAGACATTTAGCCGAATTTATTTGACTTTGTCAGTTTGAGAGGTGCTTTAAGTTGCATTTGCAGAACATTGACTTTTTTTTCTCACAATGAAGTATTCACATATAAATACATGTCTCAGTTCACATTTTTTCCTGAATGACCCATTTACCATCCACCATCATGAATTGAAATCAGTTCTTTATTGAATAAAGGTAATACCTTGCACAATAAAGAGAAATAAAGTCTTTTGAAAATAGTATTATGGCAGGGAATTTTCCTTTACAGCCAGAATGACCTTTTAAGAAAAAAAAACATCAAAGAAGAATTATAGAACCAGGACATAATTATTACCTAAATATTTGTAAATGGGTTTGGAAAGATGTTTTGAGTGTAATATTTTTTAAATGTAAAAAAGCAATTGTTCTATAAATTGTAGCAATAATTTTCTTGAACCTGTTAGTGGATAATCAATGTAGTCCATAAAATGGGAAATCATACTATAGAGTTTGATAGTCTGTATATTATTTGGTAATTGATTCAGTTAATAAGGTGTGGAAATCATTTTACAGGTGGGTGGAATAATCTTTTGACAGAGATTTAATTTTCCCATGACAGGTATGTACAGGTAGTATTTATACCCTTTGATCTATCACCTGATACTCTTGTGTCAAAAGTGTTGTGAGGGTCTGACTTATAGTGCTTAAAGGTCAGACTTAACAGTTCTGAAAGGTCAATTTAGTTTCATATTTCCAATTAAAAAGGTAGTAATGTCTTTGTTCCACATCACAATGAGCTTTTGTATAAATTATTTTTGTGATGTAAAATATATCCTGTCAAAATCTCGGCTTGCATTAGCATCGATACAAGAAATACCTTCTAGTATACAAAACTATGAATTTATTTATATGGATGACATCTTAAGAGTTTAAGCATAGTCAGAAATTACATACAGTAAAACATTTTATAGTCACCTCTCCATTTGTACAAGTATATTGAATTCATGTGAGAAAACATCTACGCATTTGTAAGGGTCACTGGTATACAAAGGCCAGTCAGTGCTAGTCCGCTATGAAACTTTTATAGATAGGTTTTAACATACATATAAATACATTTTGAAAACTTGGACTCTTCAGGCATATATTGAAGTTAGATGGTGTACAGTACACTATAGTCATCATCCCATATCAAAGGTCAAGGTCATGGCAAGTAAAGTTGTACATTTGTTACCTGTTTTTGGTATGTGTGGTATAACTTTTGAGCTACTGTATTGAAATGATTTTGGTGAAAATTATATCATAATTAGATAGTGTGTTGCTTGCCATTATTAGGTCCCCCAGCGGAAGGTCTTAGAAAGGGAAAATGTAAATTTGCATCTTTTCACCTAATCTAAACTGTGACATTTGAACTACCAGTGATAGCTTCAAGGTCAGTTACAGTGAGAATCTTCAAATTATAAATTTTCCTGTTTTTTTTTTAAAGTATATATTAAAAGAACTATTTCTCCAGTAAAATCTACTGCAGCCAAATTCTCAATGTTTACCATTAAATTCTACAAAAATTTCCAATTGCATTACCTCCCTTAACTAAGGCATTTTTTTTTTTGTTGCTGTTATATGTGATGTCATTCATAAACAAGAGAGAAGTAAATTGATTGCAATCATTTCAAGCAACAATCACAGATTTAGTGTAGTATACTGTCACAAGTTGTGATGAGAAAAAAAGTAGATAAAGACTATTGTTTTCCATTTTATTTAAATTTGAAAATAATGATACAAGATATGTAGACCTACCAATTCTAGGGCATTGAACCTGGATGTATTGTAATGAGTCTTCTCAGTATGCCTATTGCTTATTCAGATTCTACCCCCAAGCACATTACATGAGATCCAATCATCATAAATCCTTTAAAACATAATAAAAGGATGTAGAAAAAATCATTTAGGTGATCATTGGAGGAATAGGAGAGTGAGAGATTGTGTGTAGTAGTGATTTATTTCACCTCAGCACAGTATGGTGACAACTAAAGGTAAAATTTAAAAAATATACATGTAAAGACTTGGAAAAAAACTTTAGTAATAAGTTGAAGATAGCGTAAGGTTAAACATGTGAAATCTTTAAAATATGGTCAAATTTTTTTTATACAAATCGTATTTTCTCAGAAAATCTGATTATCTCAAGTTATACATTTTGGAGCAGTTTCTTTATGAGCTCACATATGCTCAATAAGAATGTGTTCTGCAGTCAGTGGACACTATGCACTCTAGTTGAGGTTCAGCACACAGCACATGCATG